>VMDO01041792.1:0-10959 GCA_007922755.1 Pedetes capensis
GTGGCAGAGCTCTCAGCCTCATCGCAACACGCAAGCCCCCACGGCAAACTGACAGACATGTGGGGGCTCTGATGGTAAAATAATTAATACAAGGATGCATATATAGCATAAGAAAAAGAGAAGGAGAATAAAAAGAGGGAAGAGAGTAAAACAAGGAAGGAAGCAAATAAAAATTAAAAAAAAAAAAACCTCACGCATAAAAAACCTCCCACCCACATATAAAATCACTTATAGTCAGGTGCGGTGGTATACACCTGCATTCCCAGCAGCTTGGGGGCGAAGGCAGGAGGATCGCAAGCCCAAGATCACAGGCAGCCTGCGCAACCCAGAGAGACCCTGCGTCAAAAAGTAAAAATATGGGCTGGGGGCGCAGCGCGGTGGTCCAGCACCTACAAAGCGAATAGGCGCAAGACCCTGGTTTCATACCCCCATACAAAACAACAAAATCAAACAACAACAAAAAAACAAACCAAACCAAACCAAAACAAAACAAAAACCCCAAGAAACAAACAAACAAACAAAAAATCAAAACAAAAACAAAACAAAACCATGCATACACGCTCGCACACACTTATTAAACACATCTAGTTAGGTGCGGTGGTGCACGCCTGCAATCCTAGCAGCTTGGGGGGCGGAAACAGGAGGACCACAAGCCCGAGATCAGAGGCAGTTTGTGCAACCCAGCAAGCCCTTGTCTCAAAAAGTAAAAAATATGGGCTGGGGGCGCAGCGCAGCTTTCCGCCCACTTGGGAGACCACTTGGGAGAACCAAATCCTCTTGTGGGTGGGATGATATTCAACCCCCCCAGAGAGAGTCTGTAATAGGTCTGCCATGCACGGCAATTGCGCTCGAAACTGTTCTTATTGTGTCTAATTGTCCCTCAAGACTCTGCCAGAAAGGAGCACTCTGTCCGCGTGGTGCTCAGCCTCCTCCGCAGACCTCACCTTTCTCCATAGTGCCGTGGGATGACTTAGGATCCCCTCTGGTGTGTCTGGGGTCCAGGCATATGTGTGCCCATATGTCTGTGGAGATTGCGTCTGCATGACTGTCCTGCCACAACAGGAGAGAGGGAGCCGCGTTTCAGCTCTGGATGTGTACCGCTGGCACTGGTTTCCCACGGCCGCAACAGGAGGGAGGGAGAGATTCTGTGCTGACTCACCCGAAAACTTGCAGTTTGTGTCCCGCGTGCAGGGTGACAGTGTGATGTCAAGGTTGCATGCTGTGTTGGGTCCGGCTCCCGTGGGTGTGTGGGCAAAGTCCCCTCCGAGTCTCCAGGATTCTATCCTGCCGTCTGCGTGAAAGCGAAATGGTGGAATGGCAGTCCTGCCACTGACCTCTGTGTAATTCTTCCGAAGCCAAATGCTCGATTTCAGTGTCCATCCAGTTTCATCCTCTGTCTCCCAATCTAAACTATCACCGTCTCTATCTATTCAATGTGAGTTCTAAACCCCTCATCAAGGCTTCCGTTTACTCTGGGAGAGAAGGCGCGTGTTATCTGTCTGCCATCTTGATTTTTCCCCCCTTTCCAACTATGTTGTTGTTGTTGTTAGGTGCCGTGGAATCGGTATCCAACTCGTAGCGACCCTCATAGGGTTTTCAATGGCTGACTGTTTCGGGATTGCCTTGGGAGTGGATTGCCAGTCCCTTCTCCCATTTTTGCGGTGCTGGGAATTGAACTCGCAGGACCTCAGAGACTGCAGTGTAGTACTCTACCGACTGAGCTAAATCCCAGCCCTTTCCAACTATAGTAATAGTCAATATGGCTGCCTCTGTTTGAGACCTGCCTCAGTATACAATCTCTTGCTTACAAGCCCTTAATTGTGATTATATCTATTTAAGTACTTCATCTTTTGGGGGTTACAATCCCCAGCTGCCTTGCCACTTAACATCAATAAGTCCTTAAAATATTTCCTGCACTTAGGCATCAATAAGTCCTTAAAATATTGCCTGCGCTTTCTCTAGTTGCAGTTGTCTGAGCTTCTGCTTGTCATCATGGAAGTATTTCATAGCCACATCCTCATCTGCTTCATTCCCTATGGCAGTGTGTATGAGATATCATTTTAACGAGAAGGGATCTCACTGCTGGATAGTCTCTGTTGCCTCTTTGTTCTCCATAGTGACCATCTCAAAGGCTGGAAGTGATATTTGTGATAGCTCTAAGTGTCACTGTCATCTGGAGGTTTGACATAGACCTCTTGAGCTCGATACATCATTGACTCTAAACTTTGCCAGCTTTATCTTGTCCTCCTTGATTCAGGAAACCAAAGTACCTATCATCACACCACACATGCTGGCATTTTCTCCACAGAGTTTATGAAAGATCCTGATCGTGGGCAGAGCTATCTGACAGAGACTTACCTGAAATTAGGTAGTAGAGATGTGCTCATTCTATTGTTGACAAATTTCTTCCTACATGGAAACTCTCAAAAAAAAAAAAAAAAAAAAAAAAGCAATTAGCAGGATTACTTGGGAAATTAAGTAATATGAGCTACCTGCATAATACTGGAAGATATCTTGGGCTGGTGGATATTTTTACATGCATGGAAGAATATTCTAATACAATACATATATATGTTTTTATAATGAAAAAGTTTATGTAGAATAGATTGCTTTAACTATTACTAGTAGCATGTACTCTAACACTTTGTTTAGGTTGGTCCATCTTCAGAAAGATAGAAAAAAATAGGATGTAGATCTCAGGCTACCTCTGAGTTTCAAGGTGCAGGTGCCTAAGCCCAAATTGCACATATAAAGGTTACATTTAACAGCCAGAAAATACCATGTTTATTGCTATGGCAGGCAGATGATCTTGCAGGTAGTACTTGGTTATTTACGCAAATCTCCCATTGGGAAGCAGAACCTAGTCAACAGGGTAGGGCAGAGGTAGGACTTCAGATTTAGCAGGACTGCTTGTTGTTGTTGTTGTTAGGGCCGTCGAGTCGTGTCTGACTCATAGCGACCCTCCCAGGGTTTTCAATGGCAGATTGTTTTTTTCAAGATTGCCTTGGGAGTGGGTTGCCATGTCCTTCTCCCATTTTTGTGGTGCTGGGAATTGAACTCGGGACCTCAGAGACTGCAGAGCAGCGCTCTACCAACTGAGCTAAATCCCAGCCAGCAGGACTGCTAGTAAGAGAAAATCTAGAAAAAGGATTAAAAGTAATCTTTTTTCCTTTTTATATTTTTTATTTTTATTTTATTTTAGTACTGGGATTGAACCCTAGAGCCTTGCACATGCTATACAAGCAATCTGTGACTGAGCTGCACCCCTAGCTACCCTACCTTTTTTAAAATTTTGAAACAGGGTCTTGCTAAGTTCCATAAGCTGCCTCTGGCCTCAAATTTGTGATCCTTTTGCCTCAGCCTCTGAAGTAGCTGGGATTACAGGCATGGACCCAGGTGCCAGGCTTGCTTGCTTGCTTGCTTACTTCCTCTCTCTCTCTCTTTCTTGCTCTGTCTCTTTCTCTTGTACTGAAGATCACACCCAGAGCCTTGCACATGTTGGGTGAATGCTCTACTACTGAGCTACACCCTTAAATTATTAATACTGCCTGGTTTATGTCAGTCCTGGTCCTGACCTGGAATAACACAGTTCCTGCAAATATTAATAAATTAGTCCCATTTCTAAGAAAGGGTGCACATGAAAGAAATCAAGGTCAGCAAAAAGTTAACCCTGTTTTAGTCTTATTATCTCACATTGTATTTTCAAGTGCAAGCTGTCTTTAAAGTGGTCCAGGAAGCAGACTACTAATATGCAAACATATTTCCTTATAGTGCTAAACATATAATCAAAATAATATAATTATTTTTGGCATTTATATTTGGCATAATATATTGCTCTTAGGTACCATCAAGTCGGGTGACTCATATTGACCCTCATTGGGTTTTCAATGGCTGATTGCTTTGAGGTTGTTTGTACATCGCTGGGGATCAAACCCAGATCCTCAGAGAGTGCAGCACAGCACTCTACCAATTGAGCTAAACCCCAGCCTTGGTGTAATATTTATGTGTGTTTAATACAAAGATTTTTCTATCATTATCTCTTCTTGGTTTTAACCTTACTTACAGCAAAAATAACTCTTAACTTTTGTGCTAATTTGATGTTTCTCCTTATAGAAGTTAAATATATCTTTATTTAACTCAGACTTCTCAATTTTTTATAGATTAATTATTTTCCTGCCCATGCAAATGTCCAATTTTATCTCTTAAAATCTGCATCTTTCCTTAATACAGATAAAAATATTTGCTAAGCCAACAAATAAATGGATCAGAATCTAGCACGCTACTGAAAATGGTAGATTGTAATAAATGAGTTTAATGGGAAATCCTGGATAGTGACATTGGCAATGGAAATTAAATATTTTTGAAAAACGTTTTGAAAATAAAAAAAATTGAGAAATTTTTTAAAAATTTAATTTCTTAGAAAAACCACTGGTTTCATGAGGTCAAATACACAGAAAAATTAAAAGAAGACTGCATGACACTTTTTACAAATCGAAATGCTTTCCTCCAAGGAATTCTAGACATTGTCACAAGCTGTAATTTGCCAACTGCACATTGATTTTCCCTCTAAGTAAGGCCATAAGGATTGTCCAAAAGTAGGTTTGAAGGGTTATTCACTGTTGTATTGTGAAAATACTATAATTTTGTTAGCATAGCAATACATTTTGATGGGCACTTGTAGCAACATTATAAGCTGCCACTGTGACTCATGATTCCTGACCATTTCATAATCTTTTTTTCCTAAAATTTGCTCAAAGCTTTGATATTTTATCAGCTAAAAACATTATTCCCTAAGCTTTAATGAGCAGATGATGAATTTATGCTACAAGAGCAATTTTCCTATTTAAGTATTAAACCATATTATATGCTTTATCTAGGAACCACATTGTGCACAAACAGGTATTTATCTTAAGTATATTAAATCACACACACCAATAGATAAACCATCTTATAATGTAGCTTGAAATAATAACATGACATATCATTTAATTCAACAAATATTTGTTGAACACCCATATGCCAGGCACTTTCTAGGGGAAAAAAAAAATCCTGCTGTAGTGGTGTTTCCATTTTAACAAGAGAAGGTAGGTAGTAAACTAATAAGTAAATAATCTAACATTTTAGAAAATTACAAAAACAATGATAAGGGAGAAATGTAAGCAGGATCTAGGGGCTGGTGTGGGATGCAGGGCTGCCTTCTCAGAGAGGGTGTGTCAAGGTGTGAGCTCATGGAAGAGAGATATTTGAGCAAACACTTAAACGTGAAAAAATGAGCCTCTCTTGTGTACTATAGCTTGATGATTACTCTTATCCATTTCCTGTTGAGTACGCCATTCATCCCTCCTTACATGAAGTCATTTCCCTGTCTAAAACTCTTCACTGATGTCTCACATCTTTAGCATAATGTGTAATCTCCTTAATTGTTCCATGATGATCCCTGTGATCTCACTTCTGTCTTGGGCACTAGCCCCCTGCCTCTTTCTCTCACTTACTCTGCTTCAGCCATACTGGATTTATTTCAGTTCCCTCTGGAGTGCTAATGGTTTTCCCACCTTTTGGTATCCCCATGAGCATTTCTTCCTACATTGCCTAGACTTTTACCTGACCAACTTTCCAACTAGCTGATTATTCCATCATGCCTTGTTCTTACATTCTCATTGCACAAACTCATTGCCTTCCCAGTCCTCATTACAATCATAAGTAAGTAATGTTTTTTGTAATTATTTGTTTAATTTATGTTTCTGATAGACTTTAAGTACTCTGATGATAGGGATATTGTCTTATATCTGCTTTATTCATTATCATACCTCTAAATACTTGGCATATGGTTGTTGTTGTTGTTAGGTGCTGTAGAGTTAGATCCAACGCATAGGAACCCTAAATACAACAAAACAAAACATTTTCTGACACTGTGCCATGTCCAGCACTATGTCAGTGCTTCTCTGCTATTCATAGGGATTCCTGTGGCTGATTATTTTGGGATTGTTTTGGGAGTGAGTTACCAGGTACTTCTCCCATTTTGGCACAAAGTAGGTGTTCAATATTTGTTTAATTGAATAAAGCATACTTCAAATGGGATGGGATTCTTCTTTCTGGGTTGAAACCAGAGGCTGTATTTAAGATTAGGGTAGGAAATAAAATCTAAAAGTATCCTTTCCCTACTGAATTTAATATTCTATCAAGTTAAATGGCCAAGACTGAAAGAGCATCAAAATCTTCCGGCAACTCAGAGTATATTCTTCTCATGAATCTATGTATACCTGGTGGTGAGTCCCCTTCGGTAATGATTATCAACTAGTCAGTATAGCTATTAGGGTGATTCATCAAACATTCTGGGCTTTTCTGCTTCTAGGCACATGGTGGGATGCACTTCCCTGCCCTCTTGAGGTTGGATGTGGTCATATGACAGTGGCTTGTGAACTGTGTGTATATATGGAACATGACATTTCTAGGAAAAAGCTTTAAGAAACACTACACTACACACACAAAACAAAACAAAACAAACAAACAAACAAAAACTAAAAATCAACACTACACAATGAACACATTTCTCTTTCTCTTTGCCTCAGTGCCTGGAGTGCTTCAAGTAGCAGACCTGTTAGTGGGGCTCTGAGTAGGGATGGCATGGATATTCCAGCTACTCATGAGGGACATATAGCATGAAAGGGGAGTGAATCTTTACTGTATTTAAGTCACTGAAATTTTGGGTGCTTCATTTTTATAGATTATTCTAATCTAACTCGTGAACTGATACAAAAATAGGAGGTGATGAGGCTCAATCATAGAAAAATTTTCTAGTGAGTAGTACTGACATGAAAAACTGAATTCATCATCTCTCTTCCAAAAGTGATGTCTCTACAAGACCATGAATGCTGAAGGAAATCAGTTTTCCAAAGCAGAGCAGCTGACTATTATTATGTACTCTGTTCCTTTCCTTGTTTCCCACAGGCTGTCTACCATCTCCCTCGTGTCTCCTGGATACCTTCCCTTCTGCAGCATTTCACTTCCCACCTGTCTCTGTCTTATCTCACTTCTCACCATTTCTCTCCTAGGCTGCCTCTTGAGTTTGTCCTCTTTTCCATTTGCACTCGTCTCTAATCCATCTGCTGCACTGCTACTAAAGTGAATTTTCTAAAAGAGAGGTCTGATCTCACTTTTTTTCCATTTAAAACTCTCCAGGAAATTCTTATTAACTCTAGGATTAAGTCCAAATCCTCAGCAGGCTATATGCAAGCAGGACATTTGAGACTCTAGGCTCCTGCTAGCATCCCTTCACAAGCTCATTGAATGTCTATTCTCCATAGCCTCATAATATCGTACTCATACCCTCATATTCGTGATTTTTGCAGTATCCTATAACATCCCACTATCAGCGCTGTGGCAGCGGAACATAGTATTACAAGGATTGCAGTGCTATGCCATGGTGGCCCCTCCACACCCCTGCAAGTCTTTCTGACTCACAACTGACCTAGGGAGTAAGAGAGACAAGATACTATGCTTGTTAAGGAAATTGCCATGTATATATTTTTGCTCTTTAATTAATTTTCTTTTTTTCCTTAACAAGATAAATGAGTTACATCTTTTACTTTTATTGAACATTTTCAGTCTGGAAATGTTCATATCTGCTATGAATGTGTCCTGTATATGAATCACAAATCCCTTTTCCTATACTATCAACCATTGGATATTGCCTTCCCCATAGGATTTATTGCTTTGGGAGCCTGAACAAAATAAAAATTCAAGTGTAAACCATTCTGTTCAATGTGCCTCCACACATTGAGGTCCTATTTGATTTATAATAATTTTTAAAAAGAGAGAATTAACCAGTGTCAACTAATACTGTTAAAGTGTGTCTTGACAAGATGAACAGAATAATTCTGGGGGAAAGCATAAAAATAGGGGGAAAAACACCAGAAAGTGGGAGCAAGGGGGAGAGGAAAACAAAAGTAGATGTAAAGTGACTAAGTGGGACACAAGAGAGAGCCAGGGAAAGGGCAATATTGGAGTGACACACAAGCATGAGGCTCTTTCCACATGCACAGCATCTTTCCACCCAAAGAAGCACAGTCCCAAACTTCACAGATTGGGAAGCAACAATGGTTCCTCACTGCTTGGCAAATGAGAATGTCACAGGCCCTAAGGAAGTATGTTCTCGGTTGGTGTTTTTCTATGGCAGTGACCTGTGTCTTATGGGAAAGCACTAGCTGCCTGCAGTCTGTGTCTGAGGTGCCCAGAAAGCCCCCACAGAACCACAGATTCAGGAACCACTACCCACTTGAATAATTCATGTGCAGTGCAGCCACACAATTTTAAAGACTGGCTAGTGAAATGTTCTAACCCTGGAGACATGGCTGCACTCACTCTTACCACAATCTGCCCTCACCCACCTGTGTTTACCCCTCACTGTCTTCTCTGCTTCCTCCCATGCTCTGCACTTCTCCCTGCCCATCCTTCCCAGCAAGACTCCAGGTTTCCAGTCCCTCTGCTTGGCCTTAGGTTCTTCCTGATGTCAAGGTGCTAAGAGGCACCTGGTCTCTGTGTCCCTAGCACAGTCCTGGAATCTCCACTGGTGAGCTGCACTCTGAGAGCTCAGAGCCCAGGCCTCATCCTTGAGGGGCTGAACTAATCCCAAGGGGCAGGGAGAAAGAAAGGAAAGACAGAGGACTGTGTGTCTCATCCACGAAGCTCTCAGGGAAAAAAGTAAATTCCTTGTATGCTACCTAGCTCCCCCTACCCCAAAAATAATAACAGTACTTTTAGGCCTCTACAGGCTACGTAGTTTGAAGATAAGGCAGAGAATGAGGTTTCTGAGGTTTGTGACAGGGGATGCAAAGAATGGCATGGGCCACAGGGCTTAGTGTGAGGATCATGAAGGAGCTCCACCTATGCTGTTTTAGAAGAAATGCCAATTTGGTCAAACAACACAAAGAGGGAGTATGGATGCTTCCCTGGCTCAGTGATTCTTAGACAATTGTCGCCATTTACCTCTGGCTCTGCCTCAGAGCCAGACTTTCCAGAGATGGTGACTAGAGTAACAGTGGCAGTCACTAAAACCATGTGGCTAGAGCCGTAATGCTTGTGTAGGAGAGAAGGGTTTCAAATCCCTCTCCTCTGAGGTGTGCTGAGTCTATACATAGGATTTTGACAATTTATGGACTCCTCCTGCAGCCCTCAGGACTATAAGGTTGATTTATTCTATCTTGTTATTTGAAGTGATATTTTGCGTTTTTTGAAGAAGAAAGCATAATTCTCTCCTTATAAACAGGAAAGGAAGTTTAATATGGAGGAGAAGATTATATAAGAAAGAACTTTCTAACAATAAGAGATTTACAGGAATGGAACAATAATCCATTAGTGGGTCAGAGAGGGAAAAAAATCAAGAATTAGGTAGACTCAAAAACAAATATGAAAGACTTTTTAAAAAATGAAATGTTTGCTAAACCATTTTAATATCTTAAACTGAGAACTCCCAGTGGGTCATTTGATTATCTGAAAATCTCAAACTCCAGGTTTTAATATATTAGGGGTGCCGAAAACAAGTGTACACAAAAAATGTGTATGCATTTTAAGAGGAGTTATCTGTTACTTTCTGAAGTTGAATTCAATTATGGTAGTAATATGTAGCATGACATTTGGTCGAAAGATAGCATTAATCAAATGAATGCTAGGGCCACCATGTGACAGGCAGGATAGTCAGAGAAAATGGTGGAAGCATGGTCATCATCGGAGGTGCAAGACCATTTTGAAGCAGGATTTCAAATTTGAGGATATTGTGGAAGTGTGAATATGCAACAGAACCACCATCATGTCTAACAACTGCACATATTCTTGATAAATTTGAGACAAATGGTACTGTGTGTGATGTGCACAAGGGAAGATCTGGGAGGCCTCACAGCAACAAATCCTGCTTCTTTTGCTATGGTATTGAAATGGTTTACAAACTCACCACAGAAGTCTACCAACCAATGTATATTTGAGACAGGAGTTAGAACAAGCACACAATACATTCTTAGAATAGCAAAACAGAAAGTTTTTGTCTCAAGATATGTATACATTTTTTGGCACCTTCTGTGTTATAAACACTAGCTAATACATCCCTAGGCTCTCTGCCCTCTTACCTGGCTTATGGTTATTTCTTTTACTATTAAAGTTATAATGGTTGGTGACTCCTACCTGCCTAGAATGTTTAAATCTGAAATCTTTTAAGATGCCTCCCCTCAAATAATCAATAAAACATAGACATATTTCTGGTATTCTCTTTTTTTAATTAATATCCATCTGACATCAGCAATGATGCCCCTGGTTCCATGTCCTCTTCTGAATCTGTCTTCATTTTCTGGCAGCTCCTTGTCTATATACTGCTATAGTCATTTTTGAATGATCTTTAGCAAACTTTTACTTGTGTGAGATATTAATGATATCATTTGATAATTTCCACATTTGGATGGATCCTCTTTCTTTGGAATAGGCACAAATATGTATTTCTTCCAGTCAGTTAGCCAGGTAGCAGTTTTCCAAATCTTTTGGCATAAACAAGTGAGCACCTCCAGTGCCACATCTGTTTGTTCTTTTTCTTTTTTTTTATTAGAAATTTTTAATGTACATCATAATGCGATTCATTTTGACATGCTTTTCATTGTGACAATTTTCATATATGCAATTTGATAAGCATTATTCATATAGGTTACCCCTTACCCTCCTCTATGTTTCCCCCCTCCCCCCCTTCCCATCTAAGTTTCCCATCCAAGTCTTCTCTCTTTTACTATATAGTATTTTTCTATATGTCCTTGGGTTCCATTTCTGTTTAAGATAGAAACTTTTCCTGTAGTGGTCTTTGTTTCTATCTTGTTAGAACAATTACATGTGATTTCTAGTCCATTTATATTGACCTCATTCTTATCTTCCCTCCCCCACTTTTAATGTGATCTGACCTTTGAGTAGGATTTTTCCTTCTTGTAA
>VMDO01041793.1:0-10958 GCA_007922755.1 Pedetes capensis
TGTGACATCTTGACTTTTAAATAGTTTAAAGAAGTAATTGGCAACAGCTTTCTCCAATGCAATGAGTCTTTTGATGTCTTGACTGCTGCTTCCAGGGGTGTTGACTGTAGAACCAAGTGAAGCAAAATCATGGACAACCTCAATCTTTTCTCCATTTCTTGCGAAGTTGCTTGCTGGCCCAATTGTAAGGATTTTTGTTTTGTTGAAGTTGAATTGTAATCTACACTGAAAGCTATGTTCTTTTATCTTCATCAGTAAATATTTTAAATCTTTACTTTCAGCAAGAAGAATTGTATTTTCTGCATAACACAGTTAACGAGTCTTCCTCCAATCCTGATACCATGTTCTCTTTCATAAAGTCCAGCTTCTCAGATTATTTGCTCAGCAAAGAGATTGAAGAGATATGGCGAAAGGATAAAGCCCTGTTGCACACCTTTCTTGACTTTAAACCAAGAAGGATTTCCTTTTTCTGTTTGAATGCCTGCCTATTGATCTATTTACAGATTCCTCATGAGTACAATTAAGTGCTCTGGTATTCCCATTCTTCAAAGTATTACCCATAATCTATTATGATCCACATAGTGGAATGCCTTTGCATAGTCAGTAAAAGATTGACAGACACCCCTTTGGTATTCTCTTCTTCCAGCTAATATCCACCTGACATCAGCAATAATGTCCCTGGTTCCCTGCCCTCTTCTGAATCCAGTTTGGTTTTCTGGCACTTACCTGTTTATATACTGCTGCAGTCCCTTTTGAATGGCCTTCAGTAAAATTTTTCTTGTGTGTGATATTAATGATACCATTCAACAGTTTCCACATTCATTTGGATCCTCTTTCTTGGGAATACGCACAAATATGGATGCCTTCCAATCAGTTGGGTTGTTGTTGTTAGGTGCCATCGAGTTGGTATCCGACTCATAGCGACCCTATGTACAACAGGCAAAACATTTATCAGTGCTTCTCTGCTATTCATAGGGTTTTCAGTGGTGGATTGATTTTTGGGAGTGGGTTGCCAGGTCCATCTCCCAAGCCTACAGTCTTTGGCATTCCCAGGAAGGCTCCCATCCAAGTACTGACCAGGCCTGACCCTGCTTAGCTTCCAAGATCTGATGGGATAGGATGCTACAGTGCTATGGCTGAAGGCTTATCAGTTGGTTTGTTGTTAGGTGCTGTCGAGTTGTGTCTGACTCATAGCAACCCTCATAGGGATTTCAATGGCAGATTGTTCAGGATTGCTTTGGGATATGGTTGCCATGTCCTTCACCCATTTTTGTGGTGCTGGGAATCAAACTCGGGACCTCAGAGACTGCAGAGTGGTACTCTACCAACTGAGCTAAATCCCAACCCATATCAGTTGGTTAGGTTGCTGTTTTCCAAATGTCTTGGCATAAACATGTGAGCATCAAAAACATGCGCCATTGCTGCATCTGTTTGTTGAAACATCTCTATTGGTATGTTTCAATTCCTGAAGCCTTGTATTTTGCCAGTTCCTTCAAGGCAGCTTCCTCTTCATCCTTCAATACCAATAGTTGGTCATCTACCAATTCTTTTTTGTATAATGACTGTGTATTCCCTCTATCTACTTTTGATATTTCCTGCATCATTTAATATTATCCCTGTAGGATCTTTCACTATTGCCACTGGAGGCTTGAATTTTTTCTTCAGCACCTTAAGGGTGAGAAAAACAGAGTGTATTCTCTTTTGGTTTTCTGTCTCCAGCTCTTTGCATATGCCATTATAATATTTGATTTTGTCTTCTTGAGCTGACCTTTGAAATCTTGTTTAGTTCCTTAATTTCATCATGATTTCCTTTTACTTTAGCTGCTCAATGTTCAAGGTGTCTTTTTTCCCCTGTCTTCTTAATAACCTTTTACTTTCTTCATTAATGATGTTTTTGATGTCATGCCACAACTCATCTGATTTATCATTCATGCCCAATGCATTAAACAATGTTTTTGAGATGATTTCTGAATTCAGGTGGGATATACTGAAGGTCATCCTTCGGCTCTCATACACTTGTTCTGATTTTCTCAGTTCCAGTTTAAACCTGCATATGAGTAGCTGATGGTCTGACCCACAATTAGCACCTAGTCTTGTTCTGACATTTGATATTGAGCTTTTTTATCATCTCTCTTCCACCAATGTAGTCAACTTGGTTCCTGTATGTTCCATCTGGTAAAGTCTATGTGTATCATCACCATTTATGTTGGTGAAAAAATGTATTTGCCATGAAAAGCTTACTGGTCTGAAAAATTCTATTATGTGATCTCCAGCATCATTCCTGTCACCAAGGCCATATTTTCCAACTACTGAATGACATTATTTCCAACTTTTGCATTCCAGTCACCAGTAATTATCAGTGTATCCTGAATGCATGTTCAGTCTATTTCAGATTGTAGAAGCTGGTAAAAAATCTTCCCTATCTTCATTTGTGACCTTAGTGGTGGGTGCATATATTTGAATAATAGTCATATTAACTGGCCTTCCTTGTAGACATATGTACTTCACCGACAGCATTGTACTTCAGGACAGGTCTTGAGATGTCATTTTTGATAGTGAATATATTAATTCATCAGTCCCAGCATAGTAGACCATATGATTGTCTACCTCAAAATGGCCCAGGATGGTCCATTTTAAGTTCACTAATGTGTAGAATGTCAGTGTTTATGCCCTCCATTTCGTTCTGGCAATTTCTAATTTTCCTAGCTTCATACTACACACATTGCACATTCCAATTACTAATGGATGTTTTCCATTGTTTCTCCTCAGTTTGAGTCATGCGATAGCAGATGGAGGTCCCAGGCCTTTATTCCATTTCCATCTTTAAGATAGACTCTACTTTGAAGAGACAATCTTACCCAGTAGTCTTTTGAGTGTCTTCCAAATGGGGATCTCATTTTCTGGCACTATAACTGACAGTGTTACTCTGCTATTCATAGGGGTTTCAATGGATGTTTCAGGAGCGAACTGCCAGGACTCACTTGCAATACCTTTAGTCTAGAAGCTCACCTGAAACCTGTCTACCATATGTGACCCCGCTGGTATCTGTAATACCAGTGACATAGCTTTCAGCCTCATAGCAACACACAAGCCCCCACAGTATGGCAAACTGGCCTACATGTGGGGGACTGAATACTATTTAAGGTGTATTTCTAGACTTTTGTTGTGAAGGCTACTATTTCCTATTTTATGCCCGTTTCCTGTTGTATTTTGAACATTATTTGTTTCTTAGGGATAGTTTAAGTATCCACAGCAACATATTTGTAAGTTATAAAAACATATTATTACATAATTTTACCTGTATCATGCTAAAAAGTATGCAAAGTTTTAATCATAACTTTTACATAGACATTCCTTGATTTACAGTGGTTCTGCTTATGATTTTTAATTTTACCATGGTGCCAAAGCAATGTGCATTTGAATTTTTACTTTTATTAGTATAGACTATGCAGCATGATATTTTCTTGTGATGCTGGTCAGCGGTAGCAAGTGGTAGCTTCTAACTGGCCATGCATACATGCTCCAAATTGGTCATATATTTATACTCAAATGCGCTTTGGCATTAAGTTATTAGTTATTAAGTTAGGTGTCTTAACTGTATTTTTTACTTAAAATATTTCCAACTTATGATGGGTTTTTATCAGACTGTAACATAGCTGGCTATAACCATACCAGTGTAACATCCGATGCCATCAGATCTCAGGGTCGGGCAGGGTCAGGCCCAGTTAGGACTTGGATGAGGGACCACCTGGGAACACTAGATGATGTAAGCTTGGGAGACAGACCCGGCAACCCACTCCTAAAAATAAATCCACCATTGAAAACCCTATGAACAGCAGAGAAGCACTGACATTAGTGTTTCCCCTATTGTACTTGGGGTCGCTATGAGTCAGATACTGACTCGATGGCACCTAACAACAACATAATACAAATATAAGTGGAGGAGCATCTATATTACAGTCTTTCTTTAGTTTTTATAACTTCAAGCATCTTGTTTCTTAAGATACAATTTATCTATATAGTAATATCTAGTTCAAACTATTTTTGTTATGCCTCTTAATTTCTTATTTTAAAAGAGCAAAGTAGATGGATTAATATAGGCAAAGGAAACAATGTTAAGGGAGAGGGAGTGATTTTCCAAACTCTCACATTGTAAGTGGGGTATTTTAATTCCAAACCGCAAAAGTCTATATAAATGTTAAGCACTACAAATATTGCCCTGCAGTCATGCCACTATGGCATCTGATGCTGTCAGATCATGAAAGCTAAGCAGGGTCAGGCCTGGTTAGTACTTGGATGGGAGACCACCTGGGAACATCAGGTGCTGTAGGCCTGGGAGAAGGACTCAGAAACCCACTCCCAAAAAATCATCAGTCATTGAAAACCCTAGGAATAGAAGAGAAACATGACAATAAAAATAAACATGTCATCTATTGTATGTACAGTGGGTATGAGTCAGACACCGACTTGATGCCACCTAACAAAATAACAACATAAATATTAGAGAGTACAATGATTTAAGTTATAAATTTAAGCAAGGATATTGATTTCATCATATTTGCATATTGACTTTTAAAGAAATTCATGTGTATTGGGCCTAATAATGCCCTGTTACGATTAATGATCTCTGTGCCTTATGCCAGCTGCAGCCATAGCCTTGTGGCATCTGATCCCATCAGATCTCGGAAGCTGAGCAGGGTGGGGCCTGGTTAGTACCTGGATGGGAGACCTCCTGGGAACACCAGAAGCTGTAGGCTTGGGAGAAGGACCTGGCAAACCCCTCCCAAAAATCAATCTGCCATCAAAACCCCTGTGAATAGCACTGACAATAGTGTTCTGCCTGTTTTATTTAGGGTCACTATGAGTCAGATACAGACTCAACAGCACCTAACAACAACACACCTAATACATGCACTGGCAATGAGTAGAGAATAAAATTGGTATAATACTGCTCATTTCATTCATATGACCTCTAAGTTTCCATTTCTCACTAAAATGAAGAAATAATAACTCTTGATAAATTTTCCCTTCAGAAAAAGCTCAGAAGCCCTGGCATTGGTCCAAGTGGGGCTTATTGATCTTCATGACTCTGCCCAAGCTCAAAGTATAGGTATTCATCATGCCATACCCTACTTTGGTCCCACGGGACCTATAGGACCTGGGCTAATCTTCCTCAAGCAGCCACTACATTTTCAATCCATGGTTCTTCCTATTTGCCTGGAAGAAAGTCTGGAGCAAGAGAGAAATATACAACTGTATGACTGCTGGCTACCCAGTTGGTCCCTGATGAGGGGTAAGTAAGAAAGAATGTCCTGTAATAAGATGGAATGATATATTTAGAAAGATACAGTATTGTTTTAGGAATAACTAAGGATTATTATCTTTCTCTTCCACTATATTTGTCTTCCCTAATCTAGACTTTGGGGGTTAGCTAAGTTAATAGAGGCCTTGGGTTCAATCTCTAGCACCCCAAATTATGGGAGAAGGACCTGACAGCCCAATTCTGAAACAATCAGCCATTGAAAATACTATGAATAGCAGAGAAGCACTGATATAATGTCAAACATTGCACAGTGTTGGGGAGCGTTTCATTCTATTGTACATAGCATTTCTGTGAATAAGACCCAACTTGATGGCACCAAACAACAATCTAGACTAAATAAAACCAACACCCCAAAACCAAAAAGCGCAACAAAATAAAAAGCAAAATATAAAAAAATTAAAAGCAAACAAAAACAAGCCCAGAAACTCTCTTTTTTGTTTTCCATCAGGAAGTCCTGGAATTCTGCAAAAAAGGCACCTAAGCATCCTGCAAGTCAGTACCTGTACCCAATTTTGGCCCAAGATGAATGAATTCACCTTCTGTGTGGAGGCCAAGAAAGCTATGGGGGAAGCAGGCTGTAAGGTGACAAATTGAGGGGCGTTAAGGCATGGGATAGAAAGCAATACATTTCAACATTGAAAGTTACCTCCTAGTATCCTTCAGATTATAATTTATGTTCTGTTTCCTGTTTCTTACAGGGTGATCTGGGGGCACCTCTGGTGTGCCGTCTACAACAACAGGATATATGGGTACAGGTGGGAATCTTGAGTCACTTTGACGAACGTTGCACAAAGCCATACGTCTTCAGCCAAGTGAGCCCTTTCATTTTCTGGCTCCAGGGAGTTACACGGCCCAGCCATGCACCCTGGTCTCAGCAAGGGCCCCTGACTACCTCTGCTGCCATCTCCCTTTCAGTTTCTAGGAATGCCTCGGCTTTTACCTCCACTGCTGCTCCTCTTCAGCCACACTTCATCTCTCTGCCACAGCCTCAGAGTAAGACCCAAGAAAATGGTAGTAAGGGATGTATGAGAAAGAAAGGAAGAGGAGAATGGAGATAGAAAGGAAGAAAGGAGGGGGAGAAAAATCTCTTTTTCTGATAAAGTACATGGGGTTTTTCTCTTTACCAAGTAATTGGAATTATTTACTTCATAATTTAAAAGGCATTTCCATACTTAGTGAATTAACTTTTAGTGCTCCTATATGATATAGATGGCAACTGTAATTACAATTACTTGATTATTCTGAGACTTAGAAAAGTAGAATAATTTATCAAATTCCTAGTAGTAAAAGGGGACAAAGGCTAATAAGACAAACTTACTCTTCTAAAACTCAGTTCTTTCTTTACTACTCAGTTTCTTGCATATGTGGTAGAATAATTTTATATTAAAGACATTTTGTGTTGGTATGATTTTATATTTTCCTGTGTAGCTAACTCTATATTATATTATGATTACCATCTTCCTCCTTCCCTTGAGTATTCTAAAATCTATCACAATATCAATGGCTATTTCATATTACATAGTCCATGTGCTTCCTTAGAAATCTATTTCAGTCTATGATGTTTTTACCTAAAGATTTACTAGCTATCTCCAACAGAATACTTATAGTGAATGATGTTAGCCCAACAATGTGAGGTATATCAATTATTTCCTCAAATTATTTAGTCTTTTTTCATACAAAGTGCTCAAAAAAATCTACACTGTATGTGGGGTGCAATCCTTGCTGCTCCTGCCCAGATGTTTGGACAGGAAGTGTGGCTGCACACACAGATAACTACACACAACTCACTCGGGACCCTTGGGTAAGAGGTGTGGACTCCTGTGGCCCTCAGTAATGCTGCAAGATGGGGGAAAGGAAAAGCCAGGGGCGCTTTTGCCTTGCAGGGACCGAAAACTCTTTGTCTCTCTGCCCTGACAAGGGCTGAGAGGAACCCAAAATGTACAGCTTACAGTGCTACAGCTCTTATATTGCTTCAAGGGCAGGGGCGGTTCTTCTGTCTCTGGCACTGGGACCAGATACTATCCTCAGCTTCTGTCCATAGGCACTGGGCCAAGGGACTGTCCTCACCTTGCTTGTAGTCCATCGTTCCTTGAGAACATCATCTAGTTGTCCTGATCTTTCCGTTGTCAGTGGTCTTGTAGATAGAGTTCTTGTCTCCTTGAAGGTTGAGTTCAGAGAGAGTGAACTGCTCCTTTTGCAGTGTAGCTCCTTTTGTAGATGGTTCAAACCAATCAGCTTTGTGTCCTTTGTTTTCCAATTGTCCAATCAGTTTTGAGGGATTTGTGAGGGATTTTGGAAAAGTGTCCAGTCATGTTACTTTCACTTTGCCTAGATTTCTAATTTACAAACCAGATCTTCAAAAGCTGTTTTCCTAGTTTTGGGGTTTTTGCCAATTTTCTCCCAATTTCTCCCTACAACTGTAGATACTATTTATGCTTTCAGTTTTATCTATATTTATTTACTCTTTTCATAGAGAGAATATCATCACCATATGTTAATGTATGTATTACAGATATCTGAGGAACTCTAAATAAAAATGCTTTTCTGAAGTTCAAAACTGAATTTTCTACTTTATATATTTGTTTGATGTCTAAGATTTTAAGTTTAGTAAACTCAGTCTCTTTCAATTCCAAATAAGTAATTTATCTTCAAAAATTTCATTCATTTTCTAACAATGTTAGGTCATATTGTTCTCTCTTTTATTGCATACTAGTAACACCCAGGAAGCTAAGATAATAATTAAAGATTGCAATGATTTATAGTTGTTTGATTAAAGGAAGTTTAACCTGCCCTATAACTAAACAATGGGATTAGAAACATAAGAGGAACATCTATTCAGGGAAATAACATAGACACAAAAGATGTAGAAGTTCATAGGTCTAAGTCAAACTTAAAAATACCAACCTGTTTAGCAGAGGTATGAGATATTAAACCTTATAAAAACGGACCACTGATAACATTTATACCAAATTTACTGTTATTATCTTTGTTTGTTTCTCTCAGCTTTGGCAGATTATATTTCTCTACGATATACCATGCCTTGGCAGGCTATGATCGTCAGCTGTGGCAGTCAAATCTGCACTGGTTCTCTAATTAGTAGCTCTTGGGTTCTCACTGCTGCTCACTGTATTAGGAACATGTAAGTTTATATCCTATATTTTCCCATACTGTGTAGTCCATTACCTCCAGACTACTTTCTTGAAAGCTTCTTTGGGAAGATTCACTCTCATATTTCTGAATCATGTCTCTTACCCTTATAACATTCTTTGTTTCAGTATAAACAAAAAATTATCTGTTTAGCTGATCTGTACCTCTGTTAATTAAATCCTCTATCAACTCTATGAACTCCTTTATAGGTTTCTCTATCTCTATAGATGAACTGGGCTGGGATTTAGCTCAGTTGGTAGAGCGCTGTGCTGCAGTCTCTGAGGACCCGAGTTCAATTCCCAGCACCGCAAAAATAGGAGAAGGACCTGGCAATCCACTCCCAAGGCAATCCCGAAATAGCCACTGAAAACCCTATGAGGGTCGCTATGAGTCGGATACCGGATACCGACTTGATGGCACCTAACAACAACAACAACATAGATGAACTAGCAAGCTTGTATACAATATATCTGAAAAACCTAATATGGATTTTAGGCCAGGATTTAAGGGCCAGGATTTCCTAGTGAATCTATTTTAATTCATCTCTATCTACCCATGTAGGAATCCAGAAGACACTGTTGTGTTACTGGGCCTTAGGCATTCTGAGGCACCCCTGAGAGTTGTTAAGGTGACTACCATTCTACTTCATGAGAGATTCCAGTTGGTGGGTAGGGCAGCAAGAAATGATCTAGCTTTGGTGCTTCTTCAAGAGGGCCAGACTTCCATTCAGATATTAGCACCCTTGGGCCGTCTGAAGAATCTGAATGGCTCAGAATGCTGGCTATCTGGGCCACGAATTCTTAAACCAGGTTAGTGATTCTACTTCTCAAGAGGGTATTGTTTTTTAAACAATTGAAGGTAATATTTTTAATATTACAGTATAAGGAAGAACTCTAACCACCATTGTTCATATTACTAATTTTAATGTTTCTCCAAATCAGATACCTTCTCTGATAGATATATTTAGCTTTTTTTTCAGTAATAGAGGTTTAAATAAACCCAAGAGCACACCCTGTTAGGCAAATGTTTTTCTACTGAGATATTCTCGTAGTCTCCTTTAAAAATGTTTTGAGAGAGGCTGTCACTAAATTGCACAGGCTGCCTCTGGCCTCAAGCTGGCAGTCCTGAAGCAGCTTCTTGAGTAGCTGGGATTACAGTTGTATACCACTGCAGCTGGTAATAACTCTAAAAGATGAAAAAATGATAGAATATTTATATGTAGAGTCAAATTTTGTAAACATAGTAGAAATGATTTGCCTCCCAAATCTTTGCTAACTTTATAACAAAGGAAAGTAAGTGTTTTGACCTCTTTAGGAACATGAAGACAAACGCTACTTGGAATTTGGAATTTTATTAATCAAAGTAGACACATTAATTTTGAGCTAGTGCTATTTAAAAAGTAATAAGACTCAAAGGGAATTTAAAATGGAATGGAATAAATTTGTGGAATAAGCAAGTGGTAGTGATAAGAAAATAAATACAACTTTTTAGAACTACAGAGAACTACAGATTTAAATGATGATACATTCAGTTGGATCCCATTTATGGGGAACAGGCACAAATATGGGTCTCTTCCAGTTGGTTGGCAAGGTATCTTGTTTTCCAAATATCTTCGCATAAACAAGTTAACACCTCCAGTGAAGCATCTGTTTGTTGAAATATTTTTATTGGTATTCCATCAGTTCCTGGAGCCTTCTATTTATAGATCGTTGCACATACCACACAAAAATATTTTGCTAAAGATAATTTAAAATGACTGCAGCAGTATATAAACAGGTAAGTGCCAGAAAACCAAACTGGATTCAGAAGAGGGCAGGGAACCAGGGACATTATTGCTGATGTCAGGTGGATATTAGCTGGAAGAAGAGAATGTCTGTCAATCTTTTACTGACTATGCAAAGGCATTCCACTATGTGGATCATAATAGATTATGGGTAATACTTTGAAGAATGGGAATACCAGAGCACTTAATTGTACTCATGAGGAATCTGTAAATAGATCAATAGGCAGGCATTCAAACAGAAAAAGGAAATCCTTGGTTTAAAGTCAAGAAAGGTGTGCAACAGGGCTTTATCCTTTCGCCATATCTCTTCAATCTCTTTGCTGAGCAAATAATCTGAGAAGCTGGACTTTATGAAAGAGAACATGGTATCAGGATTGGAGGAAGACTCGTTAACTGTGTTATGCAGAAAATACAATTCTTCTTGCTGAAAGTAAAGATTTAAAATATTTACTGATGAAGATAAAAGAACATAGCTTTCAGTGTAGATTACAATTCAACTTCAACAAAACAAAAATCCTTACAATTGGGCCAGCAAGCAACTTCGCAAGAAATGGAGAAAAGATTGAGGTTGTCCATGATTTTGCTTCACTTGGTTCTACAGTCAACACCCCTGGAAGCAGCAGTCAAGACATCAAAAGACTCATTGCATTGGAGAAAGCTGTTGCCAATTACTTCTTTAAACTATTTAAAAGTCAAGATGTCACA
>VMDO01041794.1:0-10956 GCA_007922755.1 Pedetes capensis
GTCCAATAAAGTTCTTTATGTTCTGTAAAGTTTGTCTTATAAAGCTAGGTGCCCCAGTATTTGGGGTGTAAGTATTTAGAAGTGTTATTAGTTCCTGATTAAGTGTTCCTTTTACTAATATATAGTGTCCTTCTTTGTCTCTTCTAATTAATTTTGAATTGAAAGTTAATCTATCTGATATCTAGAATTGCAACACCTGGTTTTTTTTGTTTCCCCTCTGCTTGGTATATTGTTTTCCAGCCCTTAAATCTCAGTCTGTTGCAGTCTTTGTGAGTTAGATGGGTTTCTTGAATACTACATATTGAGGGTTTATGTTTTTTCATCCAGTTAGCCAGTCTCTGTCTCTTATTTGGTGAGTTAAGACCTTTTACATTAATAGTGATTATTGAGTAGTATCTATTGTTATGCATCTAATCGTTACATGCTAGTGGTTCATGAATCATGGTTGCTTTGTTCCTTTCTTGGATTGCACTCATCTCAACTAACCAAGTCTTTGGTTATCTATATAAGGTTGTCTTATCTCTCCTGGATGTGGTAATTGATTTACAATCTTCTGTAGAGCTGGGTTGGTGGTTTCAAATTGTTTGAATGTGTCAACATCATGGAATGTTTTTTATTCCTCATCTATTTTCAAAGATAATTTTGCTGGATATTGTATTCTTGGTTGGAAAGTTTTTTTTTTTTGTTTTTGTTTTTGTTTTTGTTTTGTTTTTGGTTGTGAATTACCTGTGTCCAAGCCTTTCTAGCTTTCAATGTTGATATGGATTAGCTTTCAGTAATTTTAATGGGTTTCCCTTTAACAGTGATCTGAGATTTCTACCTTGGTGCTTTCAGGATAGCTTCTCTGGTTTCTAATGAAAGCATTTGAGCTACGATATGTCTTGGGGATGACCTATTTTGGTCTACTCTGGGGGGTCCTGAATGTTTCAGTTGTGTACGTATCCAGATCCTGGATTATCTCTGGAAAGTTTTCCTTGAGAATATCATAGACTAGATTTTATAGTCCCCTGGTGGACCTTTCCTCTCCTTCAGGGACACCCTGAATTCTTAAGTTTCATTTTTTCATTCTGTCTGAGGTTTCTTAGAAATCTTTTTAAAATTCCTTCATCATCATTTCCGTTTCTGACTGTATGTATTTAATTTCTTGGATTGAGTCCTTGGAGTCTGAAACTCGTAGCTCAGCTTCATCCAGTCTTGATGGAAAGGGTTCTTGCAGAGTTTAATTCATTTAGCTTGGTTTGCATGTCACAGATTGTTGCTTGATTTTTCCTAATCATTTCTAGCTGGGAATATAGAATGGATTCCAGATGAGATACCTTCTTTTCAAGGATTTCAAGGGTGCTGGTGGTATTCATTTTGATTTCTCAGCATATTGATAACCATAACTCTGAATTCCAATTCAGAGATCTCTAGGAGTTGAGATTCATTGGAGGAATTTATTGGGGGGCTTTTATCTGTGAGTCTTCACATCCAGCCTGTCCCTTTGCATTTCTTACAGGTATATGACTATTTCCTCATAATATGTTCCAGGAAATGTTTTGTCTCTCCGAAGTGTGCAGAACTTCTCCCTCTGTTATTCCTTTGAGTTTGTGTGGTGATGAATCTCTGGCACTTTATTTTCACTCCTCAGCCCCATATTTTACAGCTTCAGATACCTAGACAAGGATCTCTTGCAGACTCTGAATTCAGTTCTGTCCCATTCAGATTCCCTCTGATCCCTGAGATCCCAGATACTGGTTTGTCTGCTGGGTACAATGTGATTCCTTGGTTGTCTAGTCTGTGGGGCCCTTACTCTAGTTCACCAGACCTACTCAACTCTTAATGGGCTTAGTTTTTAATCAGATCTCCTAGGTTCTGTGGACCATCAGCTCATGGCACTCTTATCTGTGTCCTAGACTCTCCACTGTTCAGTTTCCCATTCTCCAGTTCACTATTCCAATGGGGCTGGGGGCTAGGGAGGCAGTACATTCTGTTTCTCTACTGGGGGATGAGGAGGGGGGGATATGGGGAAAGAAGAGGGAGAAAGAGAGAGAACAGAGACTAATAGAAATTAAAGTCAAAATTAAAATTAAAGTTAAAATTTAAAGATAGAATAATTAACTAAAACAAAAACATGTATATATATATATATATATATATAATAAAAAAAAGAGAAAGAAAAAAAACATGCACATACACACCCCCACACCAAACAAACAAACAAACAAACAAAACACACACACACACACACACACACACACACACACACAAACACCTGTATACTCTCACCAGAGGTACCTGAACTATGAAGACAATAAAGAAGAAGTGAACACTGCAGAACTCAGGTTGCCAGTGTTTTCCACACTATCTGCAGCAGTCTTAAATCTTCTGAGAATAGCCTGTCTCTCTTCCTTCAGGCCGCTGACTTTGCTGCAGGAAAGGGGCTTTTCCCTGCCAGTTTTTTTTTTTTTTTTGTTGTTGTTGTTGTTAGGGGTAGGCTGACTTAAGGGGTGGGGCTTCTGAGCGGCTTCCCTCTGCCAAGTGGATATGGTGGGTATCCATGCAATCCCCTGGGCTGAAGCAGGGCACTGGGTGGCCTCAGCAACTGCCCAGCAAAATATTCCATCCCTGTTGTATTGTCATAGAGGCAGTGGAACCTGTGGCGGCCTTCTGAGAATTTTGCCTGCCCCATGTACTTCGGGCTCTGATTCCCCAAATCAGAGTTCGGCACCCCAAAGACTATGGTAGGGGAGTCTGGCTGTGATAGTTAGGTCTTTAATGCCAGATTATGTATCCACTTGCGTGTTCCAAATCCCATTGTGGTCTCACCATTCCCACCCTGTAGTGGGCAGGATGATATCTGACCACCCCTGGTGAGTCTGCAGCTTGTCTGGCCATGTGGCAGTTGTGTGTGAAACTGCCCCGGGACAAAGTGCACCACTGTGCTCCTTGTAGGACTGTGGTTGCACTCTGTCTGTGTGGGACTCAGTCGCTTCTGCAGACCCTAGCCAATTCCAAGGTGCAGTGAGACGATATTGAATCTGGGGTCCGAGTATCTGTGTGCCTGTGTGTATGTGAAAGTTGTGCCATGCAACTGCCCTGCCACAAGAGGAGGGAGGGAGCCATGCTGCGGCTCTGGGCATGCTCCGCTGTCCCCCATTCCTCAGCCCCTACTGCATTCACTCCCTGCACCCACGTTGGGATGGACAGGATGATAACTTATTACCTCTGGTAGATTTGAGCCCTGCACTCCTGCGTGAGGATCCTGCACCATGCTTAGAGATGCCACCTGCGCTACAGGCACTATGTCGGCAGGGTGTTGACATGATGCCAAGGCTGTATTCCGAGTAGGATCCGGGTACCCTTGGATGTGTGCGTGGATTCTTCTCTGAGTTTCGGCGATCTGCTGTCTGGAAAATGGCAACTCAGCTGCTGCCTTTTGTGTATGTCTTCTGGACTTTGATTTGCTATCTCATTGCTTGTTGCTCGTCTGGTTCTTTCTGCAGTCTCTAAGCTAAATTATTACTGTGTCTATCTAGTTAATGTGTGTTCTAAACTATTGCTTAAGGTTTGCTTTCGCTCGGGGTCAGAAGGCGTGTGTTATCTGCCTGCCATCTTTTTTCCCCCTCCTGTTGGAATTGTTTTGAGAGGCTGAGGAGCTTCGGGAGATGGGGTATAGGTGATGAAATTAGGACACTGGGGGGCAGGCCATTAATGGTTTTAGCTGGATCCTGTGTGCCCACTAAACTCTGCTCTAGTCCACCACTGTGGGAACAGTCTCTGGCATCTACTACTGCTGTTGCTCTGTGATGCCTCTCCACCGTGATGGACTTACCTTGTGAAACTATGAGCCAAAAATAAACCATTCTTCCCTTACGTTGTTCTGTCAGGCCTTTGTTACAGGGACACAAAGAGTAACTAATGCAGGAACCAGTCTGACAATTTTACCACACAAGTATATGCATTTGGGGGATTCCTTTAGCTCTTCCTTAGAAGTTGTATTTTTCCCATTTTCACAGAAAATTCCAATTTGTTGGTAACTCATTTTGTACATTTTACTGGTGCTAATGAAAAGTTTAAATATAGTAAAATGGATCAAATGAATTATGAAGTTCATTTGCATTTATTAATTAAAATAAAATGCAAGGATAGTAAATTTATTAGACTTATTTTTTGTCTTCATACATTTATATAGGCATACAATAGTGATGTCATGTGAGTATTCCCTTGTTTATTCCATTAAAAACAATTAGAACAGCCTGTTGGTAAACTTACTTTTTTATATTAGTATTAGATACTTGGTTAAAATTACACAAGAATTACTATGCCATTTTGTTTAAGAAATCATGAATAATGAAAATATTACTATATTGAACTATATGTAGTGACATATTGTTTTTAGGTGCCTTCAGATTAGGGACCCTATGTACAACAGAACAAAACACTCCTCAACACTGTGCCATGCACACAATCTGATCTGTTTTATGTTTAAGCTCATTGTTGTAGCCACTGTGTCAATCTATCTAGTCTTCCTTTTTTTCACTGACCTGCCACTCTCCTAAATATGATGTCCTTCACCAGGGATTGGTACTTCTGACAACATATCCGGAATATGTAAGACACAGTCTAGGCATCCTTGTTTCCAAGGAATACTCTGGTTGTACTTCTTCTAGGATGGATCTGTTGGTTCTTTTGACAGTCCATGGTATATTCAATGTTCATCTCTAGCACTGTAATTCAAAAGCATCAATTCCTCTCCTGTCTCCCTTATTTATTCAGTGTCCAGCATTCACAAGCATATGATGCAACTGCAAATACGATGGGATGACTCAGGTGCACCTTCGTCTTAAATGTGACATCTATACTTTTCAACACTTTAAAGAGATCTCAGGCAATAGTTTTTCCCAATGCATTGCATCATTTGATTTCTTGAGTGCTACTTCCATGTGTGTTGATTGTAGAACCAAGTAAAACAAAATCTTGAACAACCTCAGTCTTTTCTCCATCTTTCATGAATTTCTTACTGACCCAGTTGCTAGGATTTTTGTTTTCCTGATATTGAGGTGCAATCCATATTGGAGACTGTGTTCTTTGATCTTCATCAGTAGACGTTTCAAATCCTCTTCAGTTTCAGCAAGCAGAGTTGTGTTACCTGCATAATGCAGGTTGTTAATGAGTCTTCTTCCAATCCTGATGCCATGTTGTTCATAAGGTCCAGCTTGTTGGATTATTTGCTCATCATAGAGATTAAAAAGGTGTGGTGAAAATATATATCCCGGTTGAAGATCTTTCCTGACTTTAAACCAGGCAGTATTTTCTTGTTCTGTTCAAATGAGTGTCTCCTGGTCCATGTCCAGATTCCTCATGAGTACAGTTAAGTGCTCTTGTATTCCCATTCTTGTCAATGTTACCCATAATTTGTTGTGATCCACACAGTCAAATGCCTTTTTATAGTCAATAAAACATAGGTAGACATTTTTCTGGTATTCTCTGCTTTTGGCCAATATCCATCTGACATCAGCAATGATGTCCCTAGTTTCAAGTCCTCTTCTGAATCTGACTTGACTTTCCAGTAGTTTCCTGTCAATATACTGCTGCAGTCATTTTTGAATAATCTTCAGCAAAATTTTACTTGTGTGTGATATTAATGATATTTTTTTGATAATTTCCGCATTTGGTAGGATCCTCTTTCTTGGGAATAGGAACAAATATGGGTCTCTTTCAGTCACTTGTTCAGATTGCTTTTTACCAAATCTTTTGGCAAAGACAGTGAGCACTTCCAATGCTGCATCTGTTTGTTGAAACATCTGAATTGATACTGATATCTCATCAATTCCTGGAGCCTTGTCTTTTCGCCAATGGAAAGCAGCTTCCACTTCATCCTTCAGTACCATTTGTTCCTGATCATATGCTACCTCTTTAAATGGTTGATCATCCACCAATTCTTTTTTGGTATAATGACTGTGTCCCTTCCATCTTCTTTTGGTATTTTCTACATTGTTTAATAATTTCCCTGTGGGATGCTTCACTATTGCCACTCAAGGCTTGAATTTTTCCTACAATTCTTTAATCTTGAGAAAAACAGTGTTCTTCCCTTTTGGTTTTCTATCTCAAGCTCTTTGTGCATGTGATTATAATATTTGATTTTGTCTTCTCGAGCTGCCCTTTGAAATCTTCTGTTCAGCTCTTTAATTTCATCACGTCTTCCTTTTACTTTAGCTACTGGATGTACAAGAGCACATTTCTGTATCTCTTTTGACATGTAAATTGATTTTTCTTTTTTTCTATCTTTGATGTCATGCCACTATTCATCTGGTCTGTGATCATTAGTGTCTAACCTATAAAATCTGTTCTTGATATGGTCTCTGAACTGAGGTGGGATATACTCAAGGTCATACCTTGGCTCTCATATGCTTGTTCTAATTTTCTCCAGTTTCAATTTGAACCTGAATTTGAGCGGTTGATAGGCTGATCCACTATTAGCATGTGGTCTTGTTCTGATTTTTGATATTGAGCTTTTCCATTGTCTCTTTCCACCAGTGTAGTCAATCTGACTCCTGCATGTTCGATCTGGTGAATTTCATGTGTATAGTCACTATTTATGTTGGTGAAAAAGTGTATTTTCAATAAAAAATGTTTGGTCTGAAAACATTCTCTCCTGCAATCTCCAGCATCGTTTATATTTCCAAGGCCATATTTTCCAACTACTGAGCCTTTATTTTCAACCTTTGCATTCCAATCACAGTAATTATCAGTGCATGCTGATTATATGTTCAGTTTCAGACTGCAACAAATGGTAAAAGTCTTCCATTTCTTCACTTGTGGCCTTAGCGATTTGTTGGGGATTTTTAAAATTATATTTCCCAGCTAGGGTCCCTCATAACAGCCTGAGGGGCTGACCCCTAGTTGACCCCAGGGCTCATCTCACTCACTCAAAACAGTCCCTCCCATCGAGTGAGCAAAGATGGCCCCCGGCCAGCTTGACCAGCCTTAACCACCTTAATTTTGATTGGCTCCCCTCACCACTGTACAGGTAATAACTGTCTCCACTTGGCAGTTATGTCCGTTTGCCCCCTGTACCTGCCAGCTGTGTGCCCCGATTGGCTGAACCCCACCATGTGACCCCTCCAGGACCCTATAAAAGCAGGGTTCCTGGACCCCAGATCATCCCTGTAGCACCACCAATCCTCACCTCTCTGACCGTCTCCTAAACCTCTTCACCTGGACCAGCGCTCCCTACTCCAGCAAGACCATCTAGCAAGCTGGCGAGTTCAAGCCCAGGGGCCCCGAAGAGCCGAAGGCATCTAGCAAGCCACGAAGAGCCTCCCAACTCCTCCCATCCCTGGGAAGGAGGGGGGTAAAGAAGGCGAGCCGCTAGAGTCAAGACCATCGGACCTCAACTGAACACCAGTGGCTGTGGCTGTGCCTTTAAGGCTGAGCTGTACCAGCACTTAGCCTGCAGCATTCCATGCTGCAGGCCTAGAGCCAGCACTTAAAGGGATAGAGCCTTGCTCTATAGGGGCTGCTTGCTCCTTGCTCTCCATAAGGGGAGCACCCCAATAAACCTTCCCTGTCCTTTTCCAACCATCTGAAGGTCTCCCAAGGTCCTTCTTTCCCGACATCGGCCACGTTATTATGTTGAGGGTTTGGCCCTAACTTTAGCCGGGCTAGGGCTAAACCCCGACAGCGATTGGTGTGTAAATTTGAATGCTGTAACATATGTTGTGTTGTTGTTAGATGCTGTCGAGTCAGTATCCGACTCATAGCGACCCTCATAGGGTTTTCAATGGTTGACTGTTTCGGGATTGCCTTGGAAGTGGATTGCCAGGTCCTTCTCCCATTTTTGCAGTGCTGGGAATTGAACTTGGGACCTCAGAGACTGTAGCACAGTGCTCTACCAACTGAGCTAAATCCCAGCCTGCCCGTAACATATGGATGTTTTAAAAGTCATGGTTTGCCCCCCAGATATTTCCATTTTTTCCTTCATGTTATATGTTTCATGGGATTTATGTCAACTCATCTCAATTCATCATTGCTATTTTTCAAAACAAAATAAGAAATGTAGCACAAATCTAATGATTACTCTCATGTCTGAGAGTCATTGCCTGTAGGCAGTGATCTCCAATCTGTGAGTGTAGCATTCAAGTTCAGGGAAACATTCATTTGATTACTTCCTTCTATGTATTTTACACCTTGGTATTTAAGTTCCTAAGAAACCCCTAGGTTCCATGTACCTTGTCTTTGTGCTTATTCTCTGTTCTCTATATTGCATGATTTTCTCTCATTTATTTACCTAGAAAGCTTGTTTTATATTGTCTCTTTGAGTTGTTTGTACCCATGTGTATCTTCCCATATGCCAACTATCATGTATCATACTGCCTTATAATTTTATATTTATTGTATGCTATTTAAAGCAGGGAGTATACATTTCCTTATATTTAGCTAGTACTTCTTAGCCTGCAGCCATAGCACTGTGGCTTCCGATTCTGTCAGATCTTAGAAGCTAAGCAGGGTTGGGCCTGGTTAGTACTTGGATGGGAGACCTCTGAGGAACAACAGATACTGTAGGCTTGGGAGAAGGACCTGGCAACCCACTCCCCAAAATTAATCTGCCATTGAAAACCCTAGGAATAGCAGAGAAGCACTGACAATAGTGTTTCGCCTGTTGTACATAGAGTCACTATGAGTTGGATACTGACTCAACAGCACCTAACAACAAAAACAATAAGTATTTCTTAACTGTTTTTAATTAATAAATGAATTAAGATGGAGAGGAGTTGAAATTCTGCCCAAGTTGTATTTTTATCCTTTGTGATTGCAAATATTAGAAAACTTTTAAATGGATTTTTTAGTGGTTCTGCCTTGCTTATGAAGGAGGTAAAGAACAAAGAAAACAAAGTGGATGTTGAGTGAATCTGTGATTACACCAGTGTTTGAGAAGGCCAGGTCACTTGTGCTTGATCCAATACAAATGAAGGAGAGTTGCAGTTTAAGTGAAATTGGTCTGGATGAAGGAAGGTAAAATATCCAAATTCTTTACCTCCCCATGAGTGAATACTAGCAGTAATTACTTTTTCTGTACATAAACCAGAATATTGTAATTTGCATGCAAGAAAAGAATACTCAACTACACCAAATGCTTCTGAAAGGTTAAGATGTGGACAAGTGACTTTGATAAGGAGCAGTTTCAATAGATGATCACCATGAAAGCCTATCTGTAAGGACAGGCATAGTCATTCCTTAAAAAACTTTTACTGCAAAGGCAATAGAGAAGTAATATCTGAAGAAGAATGTGGGATTCAAGAGAGTTTTTTCTTTTAAGATGGAAGCTTTTGAGTAAGTTTACATGTTGTTAGCAATGATCCAATTGAGAAAGTCTTGTTTATTCAATATAATTTTGTTTGTATATCCAACTATTAGAAATCTTACCATATTACATGTGAGGATTTATAGTAAACTGATTGTCCTTTGAACTTCTGTTCGCACACACGTGCATGCACACGCACAGTAAGAGGCTGTTATTCTGAGTTGGTTCAGAAATGAAATACTATAGTGTAATTGAACATGGAAATGATGACCTAAGATTAAACTGTCCATGTACAGAATTTTTTAAATTGTTTAAAATTCATAGAAACACATAAGTCTGACTGAGTAGAATTTAATCATTCCTTGTTCCTTTGAAAGTATCATCCTGGTGAACCACAACATTATAAGTTACTCGAAAATAGCAGGGGCATCAATTTACTAGTTAATTAGATTCTCAGAAGAGGGGAAGAATGTTATTTATGTAGAGTAGTAGACTGTTGACAATCTTGCATGGATTTTTACTTTTGATTATAACATTCTAAGTTTTTTTTTTTTTTTTTTTGGTACTGGGGGTTGAACCCAGGACCTCACGCTTGCATGCTCTGCAAGTGCTGGACCACTGAGCTGCACCCCCAGCCCATTTTTTAAAAACTTTTTGAGACAGTTACACAGCCTGCCTCTGGTCTCAAACTTGTGATCCTCCTGTCTCCACCTTCCGAGCCGCTAGCATTACAGGTGTGTGCCACCGTGCCCAGCTAACATTCTAAGTTTTAAAAAACCTGTTTCCTTTCACCAACAGTGTCATTGACCTGTATTTTGTGCTCGATAAATATTTGTTTAATGCATGAATAAGCAGTTGAATAGAGAATGATGCCTGTTGATTTTCTTTAGAAAAAATATATCTTAGTTATTGGTAGTAGGTTTACACTATCACCAATGTAGAAATACTTTTTGCTTTTAATAATATTTGAAAAATTTAGACATTGTTATTCTAATTATAACAGAAATAGACTGCTAATACAGATTCATCTGCTATTATGTCACTTACCACCACTTGAAGATACATACTACTTTCTATAGCATATTGTGCAAGACATGTCGTGGAGCCAGAATTCCTGTGTTTGCATTCTGGGTCTGCCATGTACCATCAGTGTGATCTGGGCAAGTCCCTTGGCCTTTCTTTGCCTAGAACCAACCTTTGTAAAATACCTAAGGTGTTATCTACCTCACAAAATTGTTGTGAAGATTAAAATGAGCTTAAAACGTATACAGTTCTTAGAAAAATGCACGGTGATAGCATTGTACATCCTGATAAAGCTAACTCTTATCGGTATTTAAAAAGGGCTTCCCTCACATAACAGCTTAATTAATATTCTCCAAATGAGTTTTAGTGCCTATAAAAATTTCTTTTTGTTGAAAATGACAATAATAAAAAAACTGGTATATTACTTTCTGTCAGGTAATGCAAGTAGTATTATGTTTTTCCTGTTACTTCGACTGCCAGAAAGTTTGACCTAAATTTATCTTCATTGTGTTTTCAGTGGGCTGGAGTTTAGCTCATTTGGTAGAGTGCTGCTCTGTACTCTCTGAATTCCTGGGTTCAATCTCCAGCACTGCAAAAATGGGGGAATTACCTGGCAGCCCACTCCCAAAACAATCTGCCATTGAAAA
>VMDO01041795.1:0-10947 GCA_007922755.1 Pedetes capensis
TTTCCTGCATCATTTAATATTTTCCCTGTAGAATCTTTCAATGATGCCACTCAAGCCTTGAATTTTTTCTTTACTTCCTTAAGCTTGAGAAACACTGAGCATATTCTTCCCTTTTAGTTTTCTGCCTCCAGCACTTTACATATGTCATTATAATATTTGTTTTTGTCTTCTTGAGCTGCCTTTTGAAATCTTCTGTTTAGTTCCTTAACTTCATCATATCTTCCTTTTAGTTTAACTGCTCGACATTCAAGGTCAAGTTCTAGGGTCACTTTTGACCTGTAATTTGGTCTTTTCTTTTTTTCTTATCTTTTTAATAACCTTTTGCTTTCTTCTTAAATGATATATTTTATGTCATGCCACAACTCATCTGGTCTCCTATGATTTGTGTCTAATGAATACCTGTTCTTGAGGTGGTCTCTGAACTCAGGAGGGATATACTCAAGGACATACACTCTGGTACACTTGTCCTAATTTTCTTTTTGCTTCAGCTTGAATTTGCATATGAGAAGTTGATAGTCTGATTTACAATTAGCACCTGATTATGTTCTGACATTGGTTTTAGAGCTTTCCCATCATCTCTTTCCACATATGTATTCAATTTGGTTCCTGTATATACCATCTGGTGAAGTCCATGTGTGTAGTCACCGTTTATGTTGGTGAAAAATATACCTCCAATGAAAAGATCATTGGTCTGACAAAATTCTATCATGAGATCTCTAGCACTGTTTCTGTCACCCAGACCATATTTTCCAACTATTGAGCCTTCTTCTTTGTTTCCAAACTTTGCATTCCAGTCACCAGTAATTATCATTGATCTATTTTAGATTGCAGAAGCTGGTAGAAATCTTCTGTTTTTTCATTTGCGGCCTTAGTGATGGGTGCATGAATTTGAATAATAGTCATATTAACTGGCCTTCCTTGTAGGCATATGGATATTATTCTATCACTGATAACATTGTATTTCAGGACAGATCTTGAGATGTCTTCTGTAATGATGAATACAACCCCATTTCTCTTTAGTTTGTCATTCCCAGCATAGTAGACCATATGATTATCTGACACAAAATGACCCATGCCAATCAATTTTAGCTCACTGATGCCTAGAATGTCACTGTTTATGTACTGCCTTTCTCTTTTAATAATTCTAATTTTCTTAGAATCATCTATTCCATGTTACAATTATTAATGCATGTTTACAGTTGTTTCTCCTCATTTTGAGTCCTGCCACATCAGCAAATAGAGGTCCCTGGGGCTTTACTCCATTTCTGTCATCATGGTAGACTCAACTTTGAGGAGGTAAATCTTCCCCAGTAGTCATTTGAGTGCCTCCCAATCTGGGGACTCATTTTCCAGCATCATATATGACAGTGTTTCTTTGGTATTCATAGGGTTTTCAATGGTTAGTTCTTTTGGAAGTGGTTCACCATTGCCTACTCCTTAGCCTGCCTTAGTCTGCAAACTCAGTTGAAACCTGTGCACCATGGGTGACACTGATGGTATCTCAGATACTGGTGGCATAGGTTTCAGCCTCATGGCAGCATCCAAGCCCCCACAATGAGGCAAACTGACAGATGTGTGGGGGCTCTCCTACTAGGACATTTTAAGTAAGTTGCTTAGTCCTTTTTTGTTGTTATTATAAAAGTACACAAGGCCAGGTATCTTATAAAGAAAGGAAATTATATTGGCTCATTGTTCAGGGAGTTTAAGAACATTACACTGGACACTTGCCTTATGATGAGGGCCTTCCTGTTGATGGTGTCTTGTTAGAGGGTATCATATGGTGATAGGGTGCAACGAAGGCAGAGAGCATCCTTTTATGATAAACCACCCCTGCAATAACCCATCAATCCAATAGCTCATTAATATATGAGCAGATTAATCCATGCATGAGAGTAGAGTCCTCATGAATCAATCAGTTCTTAATTGTTCCACCTGATTCACCTCTTAAAAGCCTCACAGTGAAGATTAAATTTCAACTAGAGTTTTGGCAAGGATTTCCAAAAACCATAGCACTTGCTAATGCAAACTCTGGGCTATTGGATATGCCTAAGAGTCATGATATGCATACCTAATCATTTGTGCAATTTTATGGCTTATGAAGCTTCTGAGGAAAAAATGGCTAAATTGTTTGCCTTGTTTGTTTCATCCTTGTTTGCTCTTTCATACTAATTCTAAAGAGGAAAAAAAGTCATCCTGAAATTGTGTTTTGAAGGTTTCTACTAGAATGAAGTACTGTTTAGCAGAGTGATTTATTTTCATTTATGAGTGCTCTTGTGATATAAATTTTTAGACAGGCTCAGGGCTTCTCCTCCCCTCCAAGAAAACTGCCTGAAGACTCCTGGAGAGCCATCCTGCCTGCAGGGCCCTAGGCCTATACTTGGCTGGAGTCTCTGTTGCCTCCTAAGGTGTGGCTCCATGCGGGAACACCATGGCTGGGCTTTATGGTCCTGGAGGGCAGGTACCACATCCTGGTTACACTGGCAAACTGGGTCCTCATTCTCTTGACTGCTAGTGCGATGTTGTGCACTCCCTCGCTTTTGTTTCTGTTAGGCAGGACCTATTACAAACTGGCTCCTCCTTATAAGGTGGTGCCCTCTTCTACCCATTTTCCTCCAGTCCCTAAAAGCCCACCAAAACTTGGCTTGACTTATCCAGCCTATCAGACACTACCTGCACCCGATTCCCACCTATCCCAATGTGACATGTCAATCACCCCTTCTCTTCCCTCCATCTAGGGCCCATAAGAGCCCCGCCCCTTTCTCATCCAGTGGCTGTTCACTCTTTTGTTAGAGACAGCCCTGACAGCTTCTCCCAATAAAGGTTTATTGAATTTATGGGTTTTCAGCTCCTTACCTCACATAAATTATTAGTTTTATTACAGTATGATTATAGAACGTGGTCAGTTCTCTTTGCTGTTGTGGATTTGATGGATTTTATTTTAGACACAGCACAGACATTTGATAAGGTTAAACAACTTGGATAACCAACTGTCCTAAAGAAGCATTTTTTTTTTGAGCAGTACAATGTTTTTGTTTCTTTTTTTCCCCTTTTACTGTTTTCTAATTTGCTACCACCTGCAGATGTTCCACTGTGGCATCTGATCCTGTCATATGTTGGAAGCTAAGCAGGGTTGGGCCTGGTACTTGGATGGGAAACCACCTGGGAATACCAGGTGTTGTAGGCTTGGGAGAAGGAACTGGCAACCCACTCCCAAAAAACGATGAGCCATTGAAAACCCTATGAATAGCAGAGAAGCACACCAATAATGTTTTGTCTGTTGTACATAGCATCACTATGAGTTGGACATCAATTCCATGGTATCTAACAACAACAACAACAATTTGCTACCATTTGAAAGGTCTCTTTCATCTTTTTATCACCATCCTCAGTTTCTATCACTTTCCTGAAGACATTTCACACACTTACCTCAATTGTCTAGTTCCAGGAATGTGTTAGGATTTATCCCAGCTGTTTTATTTTTTTACTTGTTTCATTATTTAGTATGATTGACATCCAATTATTAAGGAATGCCATTATTGTATTCTTGTAGGTTTTGTCTCTTATTTTTACTGTGTTTATTTTCATATGTTTGTGATGTTAGTGATTAAAGATTTATGTTCAACTGATGTTCAGTATACTTTGTTGTTGTTCTTAGTTACCATTGTCTTAAGTCCAACTCATACTGATCCTATGTATAAAAGAATGAAACACTTCCCAAATATGTACCAGGCACATAATGTTTTTCATGTTTAAGTGAATTGTTGCAGTCACTGCGTCAATCCATCTAGGTGAGGGTCTTCCTTTTTTTCATTGACCTCCCGCTCTCCCAAATATGATGTCCTTCTCTAGAGATTGGGCCCTATTGAATAGAGAACCAAGTAAGGCAAAATCTTGGACACCCTCAATCTTTTCTTCAATTATTAGTAAATTGCATTTGTTGCTAACTGCAATCACATCAGGTCCAACTCATAGTGACCCTATGTACAGCAGAATGAAACACTCCTCGATTCTAGAGTGCCAGGCAAACAATCTTACTTATGGTTAAGTCTATTGTTGCAGACATTGTGTAATCCATCTAATTGAGGGTTTACCTTTTGTCATTGACCTGCCACTCTCTGAAACATGATGTACTCCAGGGATTTGTCCCTCCTAACTACATTTTCAAAGTACATAAGACATAGTCTAGCCATCCTTGCTTCCAAGGAACACTCAGTTTGTACTTCTGGGACAGATCTATTGGTTCTTTTGGCAGTCCCTGGTATATTCAACATTTATCTCTAGGGCTATAATTCAAAAGCATCAATTCATCTCCTGCCTCCCTTGTTCAATATCCAGCTTTCACAACCATATTATGTGACTAAAAATACCATGGCATGAGTCAGGCACACCTCCTTCTTCAATGTAAGATTTTTGCTTTTCAACACTTAAAAGAAGTAGTTTGCAACAGCTTTTTCCCAATGCAATGTGTCTTTTGATTTTTGACTGCTGCTTCCATGGGTGTTGATTGTAGAACCAAGTAAAACAACATCTTGGACAATATCAATCTTTTCTCCATTTATCATAAGTTTCTTACTGACTCAATTGTAAAGATTTTTTTCTTTATGTTGAGATGCAATCTATACTGGCTGTGTTCTTTGTTTCTTTGTTTCTTTCTTTCTTTCTTTCTTCCTTTCTTTTTTTGGTGGACTGGGGGTTGATCCCAGGGGCTCGCACTTGCATGCTTTGCATGTGCTGGACCACTGAAGTGCACCCTTAGCCCATTTTCTTTTACTTTTTGAGACAGGGTCACCCTAAACTATGCAGACTGCCTCTGGTCTTAAACTTGCGATTTTCCTGCCTCCACCTTCTGAGTCAATGCAATTACAGGCATGCACCACCATGCCTAGTTGTGTCCTTTTCTTTACCAGTAAATTGTTTCAATTCCTCTTCACATTCAACAAGAAGACTTGTGTCATCTGAATAATGTAGGTTGTTAATGAGTCTTCCTCTAATCCTGATGCCATGTTCCTTTTCATAAAATCCAGCTTTCAGATTATTTGCTCAGCATAGAGATTGAAGAGCTATGATGAAAGGAGACAGCCCTGACACACGTCTTTTTTTTTTATCAAAAGATAGATCACTATTTATTTAGTTATATAAAGTATCTTGGAATGGCATTAATCAAACTTTTAATAAGCATGTAAAAATCACTAGGTGATGTTTCATATGTTTTCACAATAAATTTATTTTAATTTTCATAGTATTCTACTACAGCAGTAAATAATTTATCCATTTTATACACATAGTAATGGGGCCTCTGAAAGCAATAGGACATATGAAAGTGTAAATATTTTGGGAAGAAATAATCAAATCCAAGTTGGTCTCCTCTATGCATGATATTTATGTTAAGACAGATCATTTAGCTTTTATTAAGTTTACTTAAATATGAATGTCATTGTTAGGTGCTGCAGAGTCACCTAACAGAGTTATGAGTAAAAATATACATACATAATAAAAATATTATGCCTCTGTTTTGGTAATCAAATATTGTAGCATAAGGTCTAGCACACAAAGAAATCCAAATAACTGTTAGATCCATATATTTCCACCTTAGGAGTAATTAATAACTTCCAGAGGGTAAAAATCTAGTTAATGGCAAAACAATGTTTCAAACTCATATCTGTCAGCTTGCAAAGCTTTTAATTTTTGTTCTTTAAATAGAAGCATTTTATGAAAATATTATTACACTTTGGAAAAACAGGCCAGATTTTCTCACAAAGACTTTAGATGTGATCACCAGATTGTTGTTGTTGTTGTTGTTGTTGTTGTTGTTGTTAGGTGCCGTGGAGTCTGTATCCGACTCATAGCGACCCTCACAGGGTTTTCAATGGCTGATTTTTTCGGGATTGCTTCAGGAGTGGATTGCCACATCCTTCTCCCATTTTTGCAGTGCTGGGAATTGAACTTGGGACCTCAGAGACTGCAGCTCTACAAACTGAGCTAAATCCCAGCCACATCACCAGATTATACAAAATAATATGTTATCCTCACATTTTATTGAGACTAGGACTATAAAAATTTGCTACAATTATTCAACTAGTTCTAAAGTTAATAAGTATTCAAATGAATAATCTATATAATATAAATTTTTAACTAAAATGAACAAAACATTAGCTGTTTAGTACATGATGCAATGAGAAAAACTAAAAGATTTAACCTAATCTCTGAATGCTGATGGCTTCTCTAAGTGTAAATGTAGTAATAATTAAACATAATTAAAACTAAAATAATGTTCTAGGTTGATGGCAAAACAGAAATCAATAGATAAATGAAGAGGATAAAACAAGAATGCTTGTTTCTTAGGGCACTGAAAATACTCATTTTGTTCTACTAAGGCTATATCCTAAAAACTGCTCATATCAGCAACTACCACGTATTCCCTTCTTATTATTAAAATCATGAATATCCACAAAGATGGTGAACATGATGACAAAAAGCAGTCATTTGAATGCAATCTGATTTTACTGTAGAAAGAGACTTAGGACATCAGATGTTTTAATAGCTTATGCTCTCTAAAGATCTCTTGTAAGGTACCAGATTTATTTGCACACCATGTATACTCTACTTAAATTCTTTAAATATATTATGATTAGTTATATCTAAATTTTTTTAATTTACAAGACTCAAAACACTTTTAACTTTATGGTTTGTCTTAATTGACTCCTAATAAAAGGACACATATTATGTGGAATAATAAACATATTTTAGTATAAAAATAATAATCTAGATTCTAGACATTATACTTCCATTGTGGTTGAAATAGTCTTATCAAATCAAGCCTACTAAAGGTGATAACCATATTTAACAACAGAAAAAAAAATAGAAACCTTATTGAATGCACTGAAGAATGAATGAAAACAGCAGATGAGGAGTTAATAATTGGAACTAAAAATAAAGCACTGAGGAGGTGTCCAAGATTTTAAACTAAGACTATGTCACTACTTGTGTCATGGAAGTAACTAAAACTTAAAAACTGTAGAGCCGGGCATGGTGGCCATGCCTGTAACCTCAGCAGCTTGGGAGGTGGAGGCAGGAGGATCGCAAGTTGGAGACCAGGGGCAGTCTAAGTAACTTAGCGAGACCCCATCTCAAAAAACTAAAAAAAAAAAAGGGCTGAGGGTGAAGCTCAGTGGTCCAGCACTTGCAAAGCACGCAGGCGTGAGGCCCTGGGTTCAACCCCCAGTAACTCAAACAACAACAACAACAACAACAACAACAACAACAACAACAACAAAAAGATAAAAAGAAAACCTTTTAGGTTTGATATTTTGAATATCCAGAGGGTAGAACTCAGAGAAACTACAACTATGAAATCCTGATATGAGAAGATGTAGACAAAGAGAAAGAGAACCAGCTAGAGAAAACCCAAACTACTCTGTATAAACTCTGCCCAGATTTCTCTTGAAACCAGAATTCTGAATTCATGGAACAAACTCTAAGCAGCCAAGCTAATGATCTTAGAATTGAGCAAAGATTAAAAGTGCCACTCTTCTCAAAAAATACAGTCTGGAATTTGAGATCAGCCTTTTCAGATTCAAATAAAGAATCCAAAAAAAATTTATATTATAAATGTTTCTATATTTCAGTCCTTACAACCTTCAAATCCCAGTAGTAAAGAAGTTGTACCAGTCAGCTTTCCATTTCTGTGGCAAATATAACTGAGAAAATCAACTTAAATGAGCAAAGATTTATTTTGGTTCATGATTTCAGAGGTTTCAGTCCATGATTGCTTTGGTCCTGTTGCCTTTGGGTCTGTGGCAAGGCAATACATCATGATGGAATTGTGGTGGAGGAAACTGCTCACTTTGTGGATGAGGGAAGTTGAAAGAGACAGCAGATGGGGCAGGGGTCCCAATATACTCATTGAGGACATAACTTGACTTAAGTTATTTCAGTAGGCCCCAATATCTAATGATTTTACCTTGTCCAAATAGCCCAGAGACTGATGACAAAGGTTTGACACCTGAGATTTGGAGGGACATTCCAGATTCAAACTAACATTTCCCCAAAGTCACTTGTCCATTTGTCCACAGTAGCTCACACTTTTCTTACCATATAACCTAGTACTCAACCTTTCCTTTCTAATCAGTTTAAGACTAAAGGCAATGTTAAAATTATATGAGTGGATACCACCTGATAGAAAGCATTTCCTCAAAAATGATCCACTAAATAGCTCCTTAATATATCCATAATATATTTCAATTCCTCATTTTTCCCAGAAAAAAATAATCACACATTGTCAGTTTTCACTTGTTTATTCAGAAAATGTAGTAGAAAGAGAATGAATTTACAAAGGAAACATCATTTGTTTTTCTGTGTTAGATCTTTCACACAGTTTAAGTTATTGAACCTTTTTGATCTATCAAGGTTAGCTCTAAATCTTTTGGATGAGAAATTCTGATTAAAATAATTAGCATATTAAAATAAATGACACTCTTCGAAAATACTTATACATCTCACTTTTGACTCCAGGAAGTTTCATTTATGCAATTCTTTACTCAGTTGATACTTACAATTGAGATTCATGGTTCATAGTTTGGAAGTAACAAATGAACATTTTATTTTTGTTTTATTGAAGCATAATTGATATACAAAAATTGCATACTTTTAATGTATATATTTAACATGTTTGCACATAACCATACAGCCATGATACATCACCACAACAAAGGCAATAAAATATTCCTATCATTTTCAAATGTTTTCATATATTTTCTTTTTGTGTGTGTAGTGAGGGTGGGAGGAGTTTTTCTGGTGTTTTTAGTTTGTTTGTATCCTGTCATGGAAATGCTTATCATGAGATCCTTTCTATTAATGTATTTTAGAGTGTACTATACCTTATTTTAGATGATTGGAACTATATTGCATAGCAACATTCATCTTGCATTACTGAAGCTTTATACACATTGAGTAAGAATTCCATATTTCCCTTTCCCCTTTTATTAGTTCCTCGAAGCCAGCACCCTCCACTCCCTGGTGCTGCTAGATTGATTATTCAATATATTTATACAATACTTTTTCTTCTGTAACAAGCTTATTTCACATAACAAAATGTCCAGTAGGTTCATCAATGTTGTTGCAAATGATAGGGTTTTCTTTTTGAAAATGAAATAATGTTCTATTTTCTGTATACACCACATTTTAATATATTATTTGTGGATGAATTATTAGGGTGATTCTATCTTGGCTGCCTGGAGCTGTACTACTGTGGTGTCCTGTCAGATCTGGGAAGCTAAGCAGGGTCAGACCTGGTTAGTACTTGGATGAGAGACCTCCTAGGAACACCAGGTGCTGTAAGCTTGGGAGGAGGACCTGGCAATCCACTCCCCCAAAACAACCAGCCATTGAAAACCCGATGAATAGCAGAGAAGCACTAATAATAGAGTTTTCTCGGTTGTATGTAGGGTGGCTATGAGTCGGACATGGACTTGAGGGCACCTAAGAATAGCAACAATATCTTGGCTACTACAAATAATGTTGCAGTAAACCTAAGAGCATAGATATCTTTTCAAGATACTGATTTCAATTCTTTTGGAAATTTGCCTGGAAGTGGATCACTTTGATGACATGGTAGTGCTAGTTTTAATTTTTTGTTGGGCTTCCATGCTATTTTATATACTGAATATACCCATTCTATATTCTCACTGTTCTACATTCCAAAACAGCTGATAAGAGTTCCCATTTCTCTGTATCCTCTCTCAACATTTCTTTTCTTTTCTTTTTTCTTTTATTTCTGTGTTTTTAAACATTGTTATGGTTGTTTTTGTTAATAGCTATCATAACAAATCTGAAGTAATATGTCATTGTGGTTTTATTTGTAATTCCTTGGTCACAGGGGATGTTGAGCACGATTTCACATACCTGTTGGCCATTTCTGTATCTCCTTTAGAGAAATGCCTATTTAAGTCATTTGCCAAATTTTTAAATTATGGTATATGATTTGTTTGTTTTTAGATATTGAGTTTTAGTACATTCTCATATATTTTTAGCATTAATTCGTTATCAAATAGTTCACAAATATTTTCTCTCTTTCCATAGGTTGCCTTTTCATTGTGTTGTTTGTTTCCTTTGACATCCAGAAACTTCTTAGTTTAGTCCAGTCCCATCTGCTTATTTTTGTTTTTTCTACCTATGCTTTTATGTCAAATCTAAGAAACCATTGCCAAGAACAATGTTAAGAAGCTTTTCCCCTAAGCTTTCATCAAAGATTTTTACAGATGTTGCATTTAAGTTTTGAATACAGGATAGAAGACAAGTATTTCCCAAAATCTTGAGTGTTTTTTGTTTGTTTGTTTTTGTTTTTCTGTGGTCCTGGGAGTTGAGCCCAGGGACTCTTGCATGCTTTGCAAGTGCTGGACCACTGGGCTGCACCCTCAGACCTTTTTTTTTTTTTTTTTTTTACTTTTGTGAGACAGGGTCTCACTAAATTACACAGAATGCCTCTAGTCTCAAACTTGGGATCCCCTGCCTCTGCCTCCCAAGTCACTGGGATTAAAGGCATGCACCATTTTAAAAATATTTCTATTCCTCATTTCTGAAAATCAGTCATGGATAGCACAAAAGCATTATTAATATCTGATGCTACTATGTAATTCAAGAATCAACTTTGTGGCCATTTCACCATCATGCAGACAGCGAATAGAATCCCAGAGACTCGGAAGGGACTCCGTGCACACACACACCTACGGGGGCCAGACCCAACACAGAGTGCAACCTTGGCAGCACACTGTCACCCTGCCCCGTGGGACACAAACTACAAGTTTCAGGTGAGTCAGTTTGAGGTGGCACACGGAATCACCATCCATAGCGGCACACGTCCCGCAGCCTGAGATGCTGGGCTGTTGTAAGTCCCTCATGCAAGAAAATAGGGAACTGATCCACAAGAGTAGATACATGAGGGTACAGGGA
>VMDO01041796.1:0-10954 GCA_007922755.1 Pedetes capensis
TGTCTCGAAGATGATCTATTTAAATCAGCCCTCCTGGGTGTCCTGAACGTCTCAGTGGTGTATGTATCCATTTCCTTTGCTATCTTTGGGAAATTTTCCTTGAGGATATCATTTACTAGGTTGTGAAGGCCTCCAGTGATTCTTTCTTCCCGTTCAGGAATACCCATAATTCTTATGTTTCTTCTTTTCACTCTATCTGTGTTCTCTTGGAAATCTTTTTTTAAACCTTTCATCATTGACTCCATTTCCAATTGCTTGCGTTTCAGTTCGTTTATGTCATCTTCTTCCATCTTCTTTTGATGTTTCCTGCATCGTTTAATATTTTCCCTGTAGAATCCTTCACTACTGCCACTTGAGGCTTGAATTGTTTCTTTAATTCATTAAGCTTGAAGAAAAGTGTTCTTCCCTTTTGGTTTTCTTATTTCCAGCTCTTTGCACATGTCATTATAATATTTGATTCTGTCTTTCTGAGCTGCCCTTTGAAATCTGTTTAGTTCTTTAACTTCATCACGTCTTCCTTTTGCTTTAGCTGCTGGATATTCAAGGGCAAGTTGCAGAGCTCTTTTGACATGTAATTTGGTCTTTTCTTCCTGTCTTTTTAAATAACCTCTTGCTTTCCTCATGAATATCTTTGATACCATGCCACAACTCATCTGGTTTTTGATCATTAGTGTCTAACACACTAAACCTGTTCTTAAGGTGGTCTCTCAACTCAGGTGGGATATATTCAAGGTCATACCTTGGCTCTCACACATTTGTTCTAATTTTCTTCAGTTTCAGTTTGAATATGCTTATGAACAACTGATGGTCTGATCCACAACCAGCACCTGGTGTTGTTCTGACATTTGATACTGAGCTTTTCCATTGTCTATTTTCACAAATGTAATCAATTTGGTTCCTGTATATTCCATCTGGTGAGTTCCATGTGTATATCACTGTTTACATTGGTGCAAAAATGTATTTGCAATGTAAAGGTCACTAGTCTGACAAAATTCTATCATGCGATCTCCAGCATTGTTTCTGTCACCAAGGCCTTATTTTCCAACTACTGAGCTCCCTTCTTTCTTTCCCATTTTGCACTCCAGTCAACAGTAATTTTGAGTACATCCTCATTTCATGTCAAATATATTTCAGATTGCAGAAGCTGGTAAAAATCTTCCCTATCTTCATTTGTGGCCTTAGTGATGGGTGCGTAAATTTGAGTAATAGTCATATTAGCTGGCCTTTCCTGTGGGCATATGGATATTAGTCTATCATTGACAGAACTGTACTTCAGGACAGATCTTGAGATGTCTTTTTTGATGATAAATGCAACCCCATTTCTCTTTGTCATTCTCCGCATAGTAGACCATATGATTATCTGATTCAAAATGGCCCATGCCAGTCCACTTTAGCTTGATGCCTAGAATGTCAATGTTTACGTGCTCCATTTCCATTTTGACAATTTCTAATTTTCCTAGAGTCATACTAAGGACATTCCACATTCCAGTTATTAATGTATGTTTACAGTTGTTCCTCCTCATTTGGAGTCATGCTACATCAGCAAATGAAGTCCCTGGAGCTTTACTCCATTTCTGTCATCAAGGTAGACTACTTTGAGGAGGCAACTCCTCACCAGTCATCTTTTGAGTGCTTTCCAACTTGGGGGGCTCATTTTCTGGCAGTATATCTGACAGTGTTTCTCTGCTATTCCAAGGGTTTTCAATGGCTGTTTGTTTCAGGAGTGAGGTGCCAGGTCTTACTCCCTAGTCTGTCTCAGTCTGGAAGCTCAGCTGAAACCTAGCCACCATGAGTGACTGTGCTGCTATCTGTAATACCAGCATAGTTTTCAGCATCATAACAACACACAAGTCCCCACAGTGTGGCAAACTGACAGACATGTGGAGGTACAAAGATTTGGCCACAAGGGTGTTCTTTGCATTACTGTTCAAATATTGAAAAACTAGAATGTCACCTAAGTGTCTAAAAAAGATTAGTTAAATTGAAAAAGCGTATTTCTATAAAACAATACACTATTTAGTAAGCTTAAAATGTTGTAATTCAATATTTATTAATATACAAAAATTAACAGTACATTGTTATCTGAAAAAGGCAGACCAGAAAATGGTATTGGAATATCACACAGATTACAATATGATTCATTTTCAGAAAAAGCTAATATATTCATAGAAAAATAACAGGAAGGATATTCATCAAGGTGTAAAAGTACTGATCTGTCTAGAATACAGGACTTTAAGTGTTATTTTTCTTCCTTTTTGATTCTCTGTTGGAGTATGATTTAAAAATTGCCAAAAGTATCAGTTTTGATAATATCCTGTAAAGATAAGGGGGACTTGAGTTTTTAATATGAATGGCACTTTAGCCAAATATAACAGGATCAGTCTTATTCAGAATTATTAGTAGGTAAGTAGACTCCTTGTCCCATGTCTTCATCTTCCTCTTGTAGTGCCCATATCTAGTACATCAAGGCCCTTCTGCAGTCTTTTCTTATCTATGCTCAATAAAGGATTAGAGTTACATTAATAACATGGAAAATGTAACCCATGGTATATTAGGCATTTACCATGGAACAAAGACTTAAACCAAACAAAGAAAACTGGCACTTTCTAGCTAGCTGGAATTATAAGAAGAAAAAGGAATCCTCCTAATATTTGCAAATTTCTCTTATACAGGTTGACACTCACTCTACGTAGCCATGATGTCAAAGCCTGCATGAAACTATTCCACTGTTCTAAATGTTAATGTTAGAGTCCTGCAAGGTCAGAGATTTTCAACATTTCAGCATACAGCACAGCCCAAATCAGGGAAGAATCCTCACCAAAATATTAAAGTTTAAGAAAGAAAAGTACAGGGATTGGGATGTGGCTCAGTGGTGGAGTGCTTGCATAGCAGGTATAAGGCCCTGGGTTTCATCCCCAGGAATGCTCCAAAAACAAACAAACAAACAATAACAACAACAAAAAAACCCCACCAAAACTACAACAAAAAAACAATCAGCAATATTCTTTTAGGCCAAAGTTTCTCTAATACTAGTAGCTAAAAAGAATTTTAAAATGTTCTTCTCTGTCTCTCTACAGTTTTGTTCTTTCTGTTCCAAAGTTCTATTTAATGCAGTAAGATTCATAAACAACATCTCTTGAATGTTTCATCATTATCACTAGAGGCCTCCCTCAACAGTAGGTGCAAAACAATAGGCCTTTAGAGAGCCATCTGTCACCAAAATCTGAATGGGTTAGGGCTTGAGTACCGTCATAACATCCTAACATAAACCAACCCCCAATCTCCTCAACCCACTCCTGAATTTGCACTGCAACATTCTGCTACACCTGGAGGCTCCTGTGTCAGTCTACTCAGATCAACAAGAAACTGTGCAGCTCATTTCACTACTTCTGATTGTTTAAGTACTATTGGAAAGACTGTTAACATTAGTTCCAGTTCTTTTATAATTGTTTTTAAATTTCTAAATTTTTTCTTAAAATTCTCTTTTTAGATGTAGTCTGGTAAAAGCAGTTTATGAAGAATTAAAACTGGTAGCTACATATATAAAACCTCTACCAGAAAAGTGGTCAAAAGTCAAGTAATAATTAAAACTTTTTATGATTACCACTTTGGAAAATAACTGCTCCTTATTGATGTGTTCGGGGCTTGGATTTAGCTCAGTTGGTAGAGGGCTGCTCTGCAGTATCTGAGGTCCTGGGTTTGATTCCCAGCACCACAAAAATGGGAGAAGGATGTGGCACTCCATTCCCGAGGCAGTTACGAGAAACAATCAGCCATTGAAAACCCTGTAAGGGTTGCTATGAGTCAGATACAACTCAATGGCACCTAACAACAACAACAACAACATTGATGTGTTTACATAAGTACTATCCTATTTATGAAAGAACCAGAGTTTATACTTGATTATATTATTTAGCAAAAAATTATGCTAATCTAACAAATATAGTTTATATATTGGAAGAAATAAAATCCTGGAACACACAATCCATAACAAGTAAATTTACTATAGAGAAAGTACATATAAAATACTTTGTGTCAAAGATTCTAATAGGTAAGTCGTTAAGGAAGAAGAGTCTTTTGCTAAATTAAAACATTCAGATAAAAGACTGGGAATGGATAAATATCTCAAAACTATTTTCAGTGTCACAATATTTTAAATCACTTAAAACGTCCTAAATGTTAAGTATATCAATACACTAGGGGCTGAAGTTTAGCTCAGTTGGTAAAGTACTGCTCTGCACTCTTTGAAGACCCAGGTTTGATCCCCAGCACTGCAAAAATGGGAGAAAGACATGGCAATCCACTCCTGAAGCAATACCAAAACAATCAGCCAGTGAAAACCCTGTGAGGGTTGCTATGAGACAGACCTGATTTAATGGTACCTAACAACAACAACGAGAAGGGCCTGGCAATCCACTCCCAAGGCAATCCCGAAACAGTCAGACATTGAAAACTCCATGAGAGTCGCTGTAAGTCAGATACTGACTCAACGGCACCTAACAACAACAACAACAATCAATCAATCAACTAGAAAAAATCACTAGAAGCCATCTATAGAAGAGTTCATTTCTACAAGTTACCTGAACAAAGTGAAAACAATGATCAAATGAAAAAGTTAATATTCAATTTAAATGAAGAAATTTTTCATTTAAAATACATCTGAGGAGCCAGAAGAAGTGGCACATGCCTGTAATACCAGATACTCAGAAAGGTGGGGCAGAAGGATCGAAGGTTTAAGGCTAGAAGTTAGCCTGCACAACTAGACTCTGTCTCAAAATAAATAAATTAATTAAAAAAAAAAAAAGAAGGAAAAAAAAAAAAAAGAAAGAAAAAGGATTGGGCATGATGGCACATGACTGGGATTTAGCTCAGTTGGTAGAGCACTGTGTTGCAGTCTCAGAGGTCCTGAGTTCAATTTCCCGAAACCGCAAAAATGGGAGAAGGGCCTGGCAAACCACTCCCAAGGCAATCCCGAAATAGCCATTGAAAACCCTATGAGGGTCGCTATGAGTTGGATACCGACTCAACAGCACCTAACAACAACAACAACAACAACGACGGCACATGCCTGTAATTCCAGTGACTCAAGTTCCAGGCCAGAAGCAGCCTGTGTAACTTAGTGAGACCCTGACTCAAAATAAAAAATAAAAATAAAAAAATGGGCTCAGGGTACAGCCTAGTGGTAGAGTATTCACAAAGTATGTGTATTGCCCTGGGTTCAACCCTCAAGAACTGTAAATAAATAAATAAGTAAATAGGAATGTAGCTCAGTGGTAGAGCCCTGGGTTCAATCTCCAATACCACAAAAATCTGAAGACTTCAAAGGTGGAAAAAGTCCAGAAAAGATAAAACAAACATCTTCCACAGCCTGGGTACTGGGTTTTCAACACAACTATATTAGAAGCTAGCTTTTGTCTTGGGACCTCTGTGAAAAAAAAGTGATCAACTGGGAATATACCCAGAGAGAAACAAATTATCATACCACAGAGACATCTGCCTCTCCATATTCAACGCAGCACTCTTCACAATAGCAAGGATATGGAATTAACCAAAGTGCCCATCAACTGAAGAATGGATTAAAAAAACTTATGGTACATACACACAATGAAATATTACTTAGCAAAAAAAAAAAAAAAGGAAATAATGTCATCTGCAGCAAAATGGATAGAACTGGAGAATATCATCTTAAGTGAATGACAAGCTCAAAAAGAGAAATATCATTATGTTCTCTATGCAGGAGATGAATCTTGAAGAAAAAAACTTACACATAAGTAGATAAATAAAAATGCACAATTAAACTTAGCAAAGAAGGGAAAATAAAAGGAGTAGAAAGGAGGTGGGAAGAGTAGCAAAGGGAAGCGATGATTGTGGAAAAATGGATGATGAGGAGAAACAATGTATAGGGATAAAGGGGGACAGGATAATCTCAATATAAATGATGCAACTTCATGAGTATATGGGAAAGATAGGGGAACATAACCCAAATATGCACATGAGTGTTATCACATACTAGTCAAAAGGTTCCATAAACCTCATGAATTGATAAAAGTGTAACCAAAAGTGATATAACAATCGCATAATGGAATAAGCAAATGTTATATTACTCCTTACCCCACCAATATTTACCAATAAAGGAAGAAAAATAATTTAATAAAATAAAAATAAAGTGTTAATAATTTTTCATTAAAAAAAAAAGTAAGTGACCATGCTTCAACAAGCATTCTGCTGAAAGGCATAACTTTTAAACGAAAGTTTTAACCTCAGTTCACTTGAATAGAAAAGTTATGCATTACAATTAAGTCTGGAAATTTTCCCTATGAATAATCTCAGGGCATGGAAAGAACTGGCGAACAACATGACCCACAGCAATTTTGAATAGTTGGAAGAGCAGGCTAAACAAGTTCATACAAGTTAAAACCTTCTGAGCCAGACGTGGTGACACAAGCCTGTAATCTCAGAGACTTGGGAGGCAGAGATAGAGGATTGAGAACTTGAGGCGGCTTGCATAACTTGGTGAGACCCTGCCTCAAAAAACAAAAACAAAACGGGGAAGGGGTTGAGGGTACAGCTCAGTGGTAGAGCACTTGTAAAGTATGTGTGAGGCTGGGTTGAACCCGCAAGTACCACCAAAAACAACAAAAACAAAAAAACACTAGAAGAGGCATCACAATCCAAGGAGCTACGCATTTTTAATCCTTTACACCTAAAACAAAGAATGAGATAGCCGATTAATCCATCCTGGGAGAAAACACATAATTAGAGCCTTTGATAAGACTTGACTCACTGGTAAAAGGAACACTAGTAAAATGAACACACAGTTATTCTGTTTAAGACTTACACATGTAAACATACTTTCCAAAACATAAAATGTACTTGGATTTTGAAGGGCTAAGAATACAGAGTTAAGTTGTAGGACATCTGTTGTTGTTGTTAGGTGCCCTTGAGTCAGTCTGACTCATATAGACCTGATGTACAACAGAACAAAATACTCCCTGACACTGTGCCATGCCCAGCACTATGGTCAGTGCTTCTCTGCTATTCATAGGGTTTTCGATGGCAGGTTGTTTTGGGAGTTGATTGCCAGGTCCTTCTCCCTAGCCTGCAGCACCTGGTCTCCATCCAAGGACTAACCAGGCTGACCCTGCCTAGCTTCCAAGATCAGGCAGGATCAGATGCCAGGGTGCTATGGCTGCAGATGTAGGACATCTAAAAAGACAAAATGCAGAATGAAGAACATCCTTGAAAAACTAATATAAAGTATACTGGAAACTTTTAAGACTAAAAAGGGGGAAAGTAGGATAAACAAAAATGGAAAATTGTGGTTGAAAATTGTTTTCCTATTGTTTCCAAAACTAATATATATATCTGTTGAACATCCTGTTTCAGCTAGATGAACTACTATGAATTTATATAAATTATGTCTTTAGCAAAAGTTTCATTGTTTTTGACTGACTTGACCTGTCAATTTCATCAATGCAGTGTGAGAGACTCTTTCATTCACTTGCTCTGTTATCTGAGTAGACTGGCTGAGTTACCAGCCCCTCAATACCTCATAGGGTTTCCAATGGAGTAATTTTTTTTTTTAACATGGTCCACTAGCTCAATATTAACTCTCCTTAGAATCCAGAAATCATAGTGTTATCTATTTAATCAAGTCCCATTAAAGGAACAGGAAACTAGCAGAGGATTACCAATAAGCTAAAATTTTTCTCTGAGAAATAGTATTAAAATTACAAATGTTTGACTCTTGCAAAGCTACAGAATACCTTTTTACTCACTGTGTATTTTGACTCTGATTAGCTATATTACATTTTCAAGTCTGATTTACAGACCAGGTGCCTTTTTTTGCAGTGCTGGGAATTGACATCGAACCCAAGGCCTATGGATACACTAGGTTAAGTTCTCTACCACTGAGTTACATCCTCAGTCCAGAACCAAGTTCTTAGTGCTTCATTTCCTGCTACAGTACAAGAGGTAGTTATAATTTTTAAAAGGTGCAATAATAAATTAAGCCACCATAAGTACCCAAGGTAAAAAACAACCCAAGTGGGATTCTCATGTTTCACTGCACTGTGACAGAACACTTCATATTCTCTTTCATTCTATCAGTAACCTGCATTTACGAGTTACATTTATTTTACAAAACTGCCATTGTCTCTGGGAAGCACCATTTAGACAACAAACACAAGGCATGTATTTTTATTTTCTAAGAGCCTACAACCTAAAAATTTTCCACAAGAGATGTATATTGTTTAATATATAGAGAGTTTTACTGGGGATAATGAAAACTTTGGGGTATAGACAGAGGTAAAGATTATAACATTGTGAATCTATTTATTGTTATTGAATTATACACTTACAAATATTGTGGGTTTTTTTTTTAATAGAAAAATACAGTTATAATAGTGACTAGCTGTGTAAGTATGCTCAAGTCACAACCTTTTGGGCTTCAATCTACTCATCTGGAAATTTAAGGGAATTGGAGTGTAGGACCTTAAAGGATCCTTACCAGGTCTAAAACATTTTTTAAAAAATAGGGACTTGCTATGTAGCTCAGACTGGCCTTGAAGCCTCCATCCTCCCGCCTTGGCCTCCTGAGTGCTGGGACTATACTTGTGTGCCACCTCGACTAGCAATATTTCTTTCTTTCTTTCTTTCTTTTTTTTTTTTTTGTTTGTAGTGTTAGAACTTGAACCCAAGACCTCAAGCATGCTGGGTTAGTGCTCTACCACTGAGCTGTCCCCAACCCCCTAAAAAGTATCTGTAGAGGAAACTGAAACATAAAGAAAAATGAACCTATGTGGACTTTGTGGTCACAGGAGCTGTGATGTCATGATATCTTTCAGGTCTCTTGACTCCTTGCAATGTTTATTTTACAAAACCAGTCACTTTTACCCTCAGTGCTGAAACCAAAAGACAGATAAAGATGGAGAAATGCTCTAGTACCCAGCACCTCTTTCCTTTTACAATCTGTTGTTCAGTCTTCTCTAATCTCTAAACAGCATTACATATTTCCTTTCTGGAAATATAAATTACTTTCACCAATAAAACAAGTAGAAAACACAATAAATCCTGACTTTCAGATGACAACTAAATTTAAGAGATTTTATACTATCTTCTATCAATGTAAATAGCTTTTTTCGCGACAAATGCGCCACTCAGTATGATTCTGAAGTGGGCTTCCACATCTTTCTTTATGCTGAAAGACCTCTACAATGCCACAGTAGAATGAACACATGAGGTGCAGGAAGCAATGCTAGTTCTGACTCCAGGATTGTTTTGTAGAGTGACCTCACCAAGGTCATTTTACCTCTTCCATGTTTGAATTACTTCACCCACATCCAACTTATAAAGTGGCTCCTAAGCTCAAACATATGGAGTTTTAAAAGTACTGGAAATCTTAGTACCCCATTGCATAATTCTATTTCCTTCTTAGTGTCTTTCTATACGATTTTTACCTGAGGAATGAGATATATGCTATCTTAAAGTCAACATTCTTTAAAATACCTATATAACCATCTTTTCACTTCCTTCACCACTTTTCTGTTATTCTGCTCTGAGGAACTGAACTTTTGACAGTAAGTCTTCTAAATGTTACATTTTCTGTGAAAGGCAAGAAACCAAATGCTGCATTACCTAGTAGTAGCAATCAGCATTTTCAATACTTTAAAAAAGCATTTCAATCTACTCTTCACTAGTACATTATGACATCATTGCCTTCCAATGTTGGTTCCCTCTTTAAATAATCCTATTCCTGTTTTGTTCCTTTGTCTTCAATACATAGATTGCAAATATTCCATTTCAGAGGCTGGATTAAAGAGCAGTGAAGAAGGTGAGAAATGTTTACTTGCACATTTGCTCGGTAAATACATTTTCTCCTATTGCAATTAATCTAGAGAGGTCAAGTTCACCAAAAGACAAGCTCTGGACAAGATCAAATCGCAAAGTTAGGCCCAAAGGGAAGGGGATGGGGGCAGGGTGAGTTGTCAACCTTAAGGCGACAAATTCTAAGGCTTCCAGGAGATAAAGGAAGCTGATTTTCTTATGCGGCACCTGCAGGTTCGTCAAGCTACCTGAGGCATTCCGGTGAATCTACCACACTGCGCTCACTTCTTTGAAAACGGAGTTCAAGTGCTGATTTTTTTCTAAAGATTCCCATTACAGGAGGACACCAAGCAAGTAGGTGGAGACACTGATGGGGAAGACAGTGGGAACGATCTTCATTCCTTCCTCCAGCTCCACCAAAAGAACGTAAAACCCAACCAAGCCTACACGTACCAACCAGGTCCCCCGTTGCTCACAATGCAATTCTCAGCGGGGCCGAAGAGAAAAGTGGTTGTGGGGCGGGCAGGGTACGAGCGAACAGGGTCAAGGGGAGGGCAGCTGGCCCTGGGCTGGGGAGCGGCGGGGGCGGGAGCGGGCTCCTTCCTCACCTGGCAGCCCTTCTTGTGGTGAAAGCCGACCACCACGATGTGCAGTACAGGCCCGCGGGGGGCGCCATTGCCGCCGCGCCCAGCCTTCTCCATTGGCGGCCGGCTTGCACGATTACGACTTCAACCGCCAACGCCGGCGGGCCGGACGACCCCGTGGGCCTCGGAGGACCGAGATGGCAGCCTTCAAGTGTCAAAGAGAGCGCTTCATGGGGACCGCGCTGGGGCCCGGAGGAAGCCGAGCAGCTCGCGCAGCTACGCGCCGCCCCTCCGGGCCGCGGTCTCGCTTCCTTCATCCGCTTCCACAGCTTCCGGGATGTCACCTGACGCAACGGCTGCCGCCGGCGGGGCGGGGTCGGGAGGAACCCGAGGCAGGGTCTGAGGGGGCAGGGGCGGAGCCTGGGGAGCGGGGCGGGGTTAGATGAACAGAGGTCGACGGGACGGGGGCGGGGCCTATGGGCTGCACGGGGCCAGAAGGAGAAGGGCCTGGTGAGGCGGGGTCTGGTGGGGGCGGGGCGGGGTCT
>VMDO01041797.1:0-10955 GCA_007922755.1 Pedetes capensis
TACAATAATCTCTATGTTCAAGGAATGTCTGGCTAATGATGTAAGGAGTGAGGCCTGAAGAGCATGCGAGGTAGGTAGTATTAGGTGCCTGAAAATAAGTGAAGGAGGTATTAACAGTAATGGTTTGATTGCATATCTCTACCAAGGGAATGGGAGGAAGTATTTTTGGGCTAAGAAGGCAAAGACCCATACCTGTGACTTGACTAAGAGTCAAACCACCGTGAGGCTCTGAGCCCCATCTGAGCCTGTTGGTGTCATTAGTGCGTATAAGTTCACCAAATAAGGCAATGCCTTCATAGAAGGGAGGCTGGGGGGAATAACATATCCAGCATTCTTCATAATCTGTAAGATTTGACTCATGGAGAGCTGCAACAGAGGCATTGATCATGGTAAGAATTAACTCCGCAGAGGAGGGTGGTCCATCTGGCAGAGTAGGCTGAAATAGAAAGGTTGTTAAAGGGGAAGGGGAAATAGTCTGGGCGGATGGTTGACTATTGGGTGTGGCCTGAGGTCTTGGTCGTGGTTGGTGTAAGTTAGTATTGGGGCCTATGGCGACTGACTTTTGGTTGGGGAAAATCCTTAATAACTTTATTTTAAAGGTGAGGCCTATATCTTTACCACTTTTATATAATCTAAGTCCCCATTCATGTCCTCGGCCATTGAGCCACAAATTGTCCTTTTTGTCGGGTTCCATAAAGGAGATTAGGAGAGGGTTGCACCAGTTGTTTTCGCAATCCTCTTCTAAGGGCATCCTGTTCCAATTGTTGAGCTGGTGTTGTGAGGGGTTTTTTCTTTTAACTGTGATATAGTCCCATGTGGAGGAGGGCTTCCAGTAAGCATCCCCGGTGGTTTCACAGGACCAGGCTGCACAATAATAATCAGGGGCAAAGCCGCACTGGGCACCAATGGAGCGGTCCCTATGCGTACTGGAGCAGACATAAAGAGGCACCGCTTGTAAGCGGGTTCTGCGGCATGTTGTGTCGCAGCCAGGTGCAGAGGTGCACTTATTGGGTATCCCTTCGAGACTTAATGTGCTATTGTAGGGTTTTGGTCGTGGTGCATATTGTGTGGGTGTACCCCAATCTTTATTGGCCCCAAGTGTTAGGATGCACAAGTCTACCTCTAGATCATTCCAGGGCACATTACCAGCGACAGTTGAGGTTGAGTTGGCGACGTCTTCAGCCTCATTAATAATCTGTCAGGTGAAGTTATAGAGCTGATAAGGCGAAGCAGCAGAGGAGGCAGCAATATATACAGTTGAAATCACCATCGGCCACAGGAACGAAATCATCCTTTCTTTTTCTATAACAAAACATAATTAAGAGACCTTCTCAGGGAATTCCCTGGGTGGGTTATACAACTTTATTAGCCTTTTGGGCAGCCATCTGGCATTTCCTGCTTGTGTATCATAGATGCAGGCATGTCCTTTTCCCCAGATAAGGACTGGGTCCGGACCTTGTCATTTATTGGATAGTGGATCTCTCCATAAGGCTTGTGCATAAGTGTCTAAGGTAGAAGGGTGCCAAAGGCGATCTGTAGCTGTTTTTCCCATTGTGTCAAGGGTGAGAAAGTTTAGGATAAACAAGGCATGGTTGAGAAGAGTTTTTGAATTTCCTGCCAGGGGGTATAAAATTCCCCCCCCAGATTGTAATTTTGAGAGCATGTGTTTAAGTGTTTGGTGAGCTCTTTTAACAATTCCTTGGCCTTGGGGATTATATGGAATACCTGTAATATGTTTAATGTTCATTTGAGCACAGAAATTTTTAAAATTGGAGCTGGTATATCCTGGACCATTGTCTGTTTTAATAATCTTGGGTTGAGGCATGGAGGTCAAACAGGCCATGATATGATTAATGACATGGCGAGTGGCCTCCCCTGTCTGAAGAGAGGCAGATATAAATCCACTACAGGTATCAACAGAAACATGTATATATTTAAGTTTCCCAAAAGGTGAGTAGTGGGTTACATCCATCTGCCACAATTCTCCAGGAATTAGGCCTCGAGGGTTGACCCCCAAATGAGGCTCAGGGAGGAAGGCAAGGCAGCCCTTGCATTGTCGGACAATTTTTCTAGCTTGATCTCGAGTGATTGAGAATTTTAGTCTAAGGGAACGGGCATTAAGGTGATGTAAGTCATGGGCTCGCTGTGCAGCGAGCACAGGGTTAGGATTAATATCTAGAGCTGAGCCCAATATTTGAGTTGTTTGATCAACCTGATCATTTCCCTTCGCCAGGGGTCCGGGAAGGCCTGAATGAGCTCGGATATGACCAACAAAGAAAGGAGCAGTACGAGAATGAATAAGCTGTTGTAATTTTTTAAACATCTGGGATGTATTGTTGGAGGGCTTGATATACGGTACAGTTTTTAAAAGGGGGACAGAGCTTGCCACATAAGAGCTATCTGTATATAAGTTAAAAGGCAAATGAGCAAGTTGTTCAAAACTTTAATTAAGGCTGCCAGCTCTACAAGTTGAGCGGAAGAGAATTCAGTGGGTAAGTTAGAGACCTGACCATTGATGGAAAAGGCTGCAACACCCGATGAAGATCCATCGGTGAAAACCAGTGCGGCCCCCATAATGGGCGACCTTTTAGTCTTTTTTGGGAAAATTATGGGTGTTCGGTGAAGGAATTGAATTAATTTGTCTGGGGGATAATGATTGTCTAGTTTGCCCTGAAAAGATGTGCAGTTTATTGCCCAATCATCATCATTTTGTATTAACCATTGAATTTGGGAGACATTGTAGGGAAGGATAATAATATCTGGCTCTTTTCCAAAAAGTTTAAGGGAATTTTCTCTGCCCAGGCGGATAAGTCGAGCCACTAGATAAGGGTAAGTGGGGAGAACCTTAGGAGGGGATGTTGACAGATGTACCCAAAAAAGAGGCATTTGTTGCCAAAAAAGGCCTGTGGGGGAAAAGGGTATAGGAAGAATGATGAATTGTAAAGGAGAGTGGGGAGAGTAATAGCCAATAGACTGAGCATTGATGGCTTGTTTAACTAGTTCAAGGGCCTGTTGTCACTCTACAGTTAATGTTCGGGGTGAGGTAGGGTCAGAGTCTCCCTGTAAGATGTCAAAGAGGGGTTTTAGTTGTCTTGTGGTTAGTTTTAAGTAAGGGCGAAGCCAATTAATATCACCCAGCAGGCACTGAAAATCATTAAGTGTTGTAAGAGAGTCTCTCTTAAGTTGGACTTTTTGAGAAAGAATTTTATTGGGAAACAGTTCAAAGCCTAGAAATAATTGAGGGGGGCAAGTTTGAATTTTTTTAGGAGAGACATGTAAGCCTTGATCTTGAAGGGCTGAAATGACTTGCAGGGTAGTTTGATGTAATTCTGGCTCTTTAGGCCCTGTTAGGAGAATATCGTCCATATAATGAACTATATATAAATGGGAATATAGTTTTCTAAAAGGGTCAATTGTTTGAGTTACATATTTTTGACAGAGGGTGGGACTATTGGCCATGCCTTGGGGCAGTACTCGCCATTGAAAGTGCGGGGAAGGCCCCATGCAATTAGTTACGGGCAGGCTGAAGGCAAAACGCCTGCGATCATCGGGATGAAGTGGAATGGAGAAAAAACAATCTTTAAGGTCAATGATTATTTTATGGTAGCCTTTAGGTATGGCTACCGGGGAGGGCAGACCTGGCTGAAGTGCCCTCATAGGGACCATGGTCTGATTAACTGCCCTCAGGTCCTGTAATAAATGCCATTTGCCCATTTTCTTTTGAATTACAAAAATGGGAGTGTTCCACGGTGAAGTTGAAGGCTCTATATGTCCTGCGGTTAGTTGTTTCTGCACTAACGCTGTAGCCGCAGCTAGTTTTTTGGAGGGAAGGGGCCATTGATCCAGACAGGGGAATCATTTTTCCAGGAAATTTTATCTGCCTGAAGTGCAGGAGGATCAATAGCCCTTATGAAAAATGGTCTTTAAATCTTAATACTGAGTGGTCTATTTTGGGCTCTGCGGGTAGGGGCGTCTTTTGGCCCTGATTTTCTTTTCCCAAACCTTGTCCTGGGAGAAACCCTTGTTTAAGCATTTGTTGAGTCACAATCTCATTAGGACTGCACATATAAATATTCATTTGAGAAAGAATATCACGCCCCCATAAGTTGACAGGCAAACCGGGGATCACAAATGGTTGGGTTGTGCCCGTATTTCCTTCTGAATCTTCCCATCTTAGAATTTTAGAACTTTGTAGGGTGTTTTTAGATTGTCCTATACCCTGTAAGTGAGTAAGGGAAGGATGTAATGGCCAGGAGTTAGGCCAGGCATTTTGAGAGATGACAGTAGAATCAGCACCTGAGTCAAGGATACCCTTAAAAACTTTTCCATCTAGTTTGAGGTTAAGGAAGGGTCGGTCTTTGGTAATTGCCTGAACCCAAAACAAATCAGAGGAGCCAGGAGTTGAAGCACCGCGGTCAGACGTTATAGCAGACTAGGAGGAATCAAGCGGTAATGGCAAGACCTGGGCCAAGCGTTGTCCCTGTAAAACAGATATAGGCCCTTAGGAGGCGCTGGCCAGTATTTTTATTTCTCTAGAATAGTCATTATCTACTAGGGAAGGGTGAACAATAAGCCGTTTAAGAGTAGCAGAGACGCAGCCTAAAATAAGAAAAAACATATTGGCTGGAGTGGGCCCAAAAATGCCAGTAGGCAGGATCTGGACACCATCTTCGGGCTTTAATATTGTACTGGTGGAGGCACATAAGTCCACTCCTGCGCTGCCTGTAGTGGCTCGGAGGAGCCCAGAGGGGAAGGGTTTTGTTGCTGGCTGTTCCCCGAGGCCAGCTGGAACTGAATGGGGTTGGGGGCCCGGGGCTGGCTGGAAGAAGGGGCAACATTTTTTTTGTTCCCTGAACGAGTGACCACCGGAAAAGCTAGTAATTTGTGGTGATGGCCCAAGGAAGGCTTTTTATTAGGGCCGGAGTCTTTATGGGACCAAATGGCCCCGGAACTCTGAGACTCAGAGAGGACAGTTTCTTTAAGAGTGTTTTGGAGAGAGGCCAGCTCAGAAGAGGGTTGTTTATACTCTTTTTGGAGTTGTAACACATCCTTTAACTGAGCCACTTGTTGAGCTAAATCTTTTTTTGTTTGTAAAAGCAAGGGCATCGACAAAGGGGAAGCTGTGAGGGAAGGCGCACAGAATTGAGGCGCATAAGGAGGGGGTCCCTGAGGAGCCATAGCGAAAGGGGGCCAGTCGGGGTTATGATAACGGGCCGCCTCTTCCTCAAGGGTGGTCTTGTCACCAGGATTTAAAGGTTTCTCGGGAGGTTTTGAAAAAATGGGAAAGTTGAAGTGTTGATCGGCAGGGGTTCAGAGCTGACAGGCAGTGCGGGATAGAGGTGAGATGAGGGCTTTGAGACCGGCTTGGGGAACAATGGTGTAGTTTTAGTCTCTGGGGACTCAACCTGAGGGTCATGGGGAGGAATTTCTGGAGGGGGAATTTCGATAGAAATTGAAGGACAGGAGGAAGGGCGAGGCAAAGCCAAAGGTTCGTCACTGGGAGCTAGCTGAAGAGGAGCTTTGAGAGAGGCGGAAGAAGCTGTCTGCGAGAGGGGGCGGAGGCAGAGCTCAGCCACAGAGAGTAACTATTGTTTGCCAGGGTCCGTATTTGCACCTTCAATGATATCTCTAATGAGACCCCAGTAGGTAAAAACTGTACGGGCAATGGCATCAGAACCCTGAGTGAGGAGAAGATTATTTAAATCCTTGCCTACCTTTTGCCATTTAAGGGGATGAATATCTGGTCCATCAATAATAAACCATAGACAAGCATTGTCAATAAAAATAAAAAACTTTATCAAATCTTTCTTTTTAACTCTAATTCCTCTCTCTCTGAAAGAGGCCTTAATATCTTTAATGAAGACTGCCTCTTTTGACAATTTTTGGCCCATCTCTTATGGGATGAAGGATGTCTTACTTACCGAGACCGTCGTTTTCTGTGAGCGGCAGAAAGAGGGTCTCCCGAAGATGTCTCCAGAGCTTCACTGATGGGTCTTCATCCGACAAGAGTCCGTACCTCGAGCCCCATGTTGGGCGCCACCTGTCCCGTCCCGCGGGACCCTAGTTATTCTCGGGGGTCGAGGGGGACCTGTCTGAAAAGAAATGGGCAAGAGAGAAGAACGAGACCAAGCAAGTAGTTGTCAAGGTCTGATTTTATTGAAAAGAAACTCTTCTTTTAAGCTCACAGAAGTGAGGGAGTTGGGAGGGGTAGGTGGGGGAAGAATTTTATTTCAGTCAGCCTATCTCAGTCAGCCGAAGGCGACGGCTGGCACCAGCCGAAGGCCACAGCTGGCAGATGGTCTGTAACCTATTGTGGTTTATTGCCGGCCATCAGTCATGCAAAAGGTAAAGAAAGGAAGCCAAGAGAGTATAGAGCTCTGGTGGCCTCCGCTCCCAACACACAAGCATTACCATTTCACAGCCAGCAAAGAGATGAACACAGAAAATCTGGGCCAAGCAACCTGCAAAAGAAATAGTCTTGTGCACAACTAGGATGTCTGCAATCATTTTAGGGGTAGCAAAAGAGGCAACACAGATATCTATGAAAGAAAGGTTTGCAAGCAGGAAGTACATGGGCATATGAAGGCGGGAATCTGACATGACAGTGAGGATGATGAGAAAGTTTCCCAGCAGGATTGCTAGGTAGACCACTGAAAATATGAGAAACAAGAAAGGTTGCAGCTCCCTGGAACTTGAGAATCCTACCAGCACGAATTCAGTCACCTGAGAATGATTCATTGACATTGTTGTTTTTAGTTCATAGTGACCCTTATAGGGTTTTCAATGGCTGGTTGTTTTCGGGATTGCCATGGGAGTGAATTGCCATGTCCTTCTCCCTTTTTTGAAGTGCTCGGAATCAAACTCAGTACCACAGAGGCTGCAAAGTGGTGCTCTACCAACTGAGCTAAATCCCAGCCCTCATTGACATTGGAAAAGGCTAAGTTACCCAAATAAGAGAAAAATGAAGGTCAATTAGTGAACTGAGCAAAGGTCAACATCCCAGTTTTGCCTCAGTCTTTAGAATTCTAATTTTCATTCAGTTGTATATGTTGCACTTGCAGGTCTTTCTAAATAGAGACAGCACTTGGGCAATCAAAATGAAATGAGTCAAGCCAGAATGAGATATTGAACCAGATTTCTTCTGGAAAAGAAAGAAGGTGTTTTGACCATTGGTAGATAGAATTCCAACTGATATTAATTTACTTACCCAAACCTAGGATAAATAACTGGCAAATGACATAAGTACTCGAGAAAGATTTTTTGACATCACAGAAATCTAATGTTATAAACTACAAACACAAAATACAACATTGTTTCACACAAAATCAAGAAACAATTCAAGAAAGAAATCATCAACTACTATCAGTGGGAAATGGAATCTCACAAAATTAACATTGTGTAAGTAATGTTAGAAACAAATAGACATGCTACATCATTTTTGTTAAATGAAATACACAGACAGATGAGACAAACCTATGGTATTAGAAGCAATGACAGTGGTTGCCCTTGGTGGAAGAAAGGCAGAGGAAGGGGCATGGGAGGAGCTTTGGAGTGCTAGGAAAGTTGGACATTGGCTTCTTCAGAAACTCTCCTTCCACAACTCAGTGTTCATGGGAATAAAATTTATATGCAAAATAATTGATATTTGCTTAATAAATAAGTATTTATTTCACTCTTGAAGTTTTTTCCCCCTTATACTAAAAGGCTATGAATATAACAGGAGGAAAACTTAGCTCTTATCTTTGCACAAAAGGGGGAAAAAGCTATTTGAAGGATTAAAAACTATACATGCATCCATTCTGTTTTTGTCACTGAATATCTCAATTATCGTAGACAAGGCTCTTAAATGAAGACTTCCATGTTTTAGAATGTGATATGAAGATGTTGAACAACCAACGCACTTTGATTTTTGCAATATAAATTCATCGATTTTAAGTTAATTTACCCTGTGGGAATTTAAATATGTCCTTTCCCCCACTGTGTGCTGTGCACTGGTGATAGAGCAGTTAGAGTTAGGCTTAAAACTTTAAACCCTGAAGATCATCCATAGATATAACCACTTATTCTTTTGGAACAGGTGACGAGCTTTTTTCCTTTGCACTCTTCAGTGTTTTCCTTACTACATGAAATAAGAATAGCTGTATTAATCAAAAGACTTTGAATATAATCACTATGCCATAAAGAAAATATAAATGTATTGGAAGAAAATTCTAGGTTAATACCAAAGCTGTGTCATCAGGCAGCTGGAAGACATAGAGGAGTTCCTTTAACTTTTCAACTCAAATATAAAATATAAAACTCAACTGCAAATATAAAATATTGAGAATAATATTGCCCCCAAAGAGACAATAAAAATGTTCCCAGAAAATGAAAATTCTGCTATCAAAGTAAACAGAAAACACACACAATCTCAATAAGGCACTATTATACCTCAGGGTAAGTATTTTGTTACTGGTAATTTGCTGGCTCAACATTGTTGTCATCTGACTTACATAATGAGTTTATCCTTACTACATGGCCTCAAATGAATTTAAATTTTTCATTTCTTATAATATTTTAGAAAGAATTAAAGCAAGCCAATAGAATTTTGCTAGGCGATTCTCAGTGCACCTACACTTGTTATTGTGCTTGTTAGGTGTTGCCAAGTAGCATCTGATTCATAGTGACCCTATGTACAACAGAATGAAATACTCCCCAACATTGTGCCATGCCCAGCACTATGTCAGTGTTTCTCTGCTATTTATAGTTTCCATTGTCTGTTTGTTTTGGAGGAGTGGTTTGTCAGGTTCTTCTCCCTAGCCTATAGCACCCAGTTTTCCCAGGCAGTCTCCCATCCAAGTACTAACTAGTGCTTGTGATTTGATGAAATTGGTCACCAGGGGGGCTACAGCTGCAGGCTACACCTATAGTTGTCATTAGGTGCCAAGGAGTTGGTGTCTGACTTATAGCAACCCTATGTACAACACATGAAAGAAACACTACTGTCATGCTTCTCTGCTCTTCATGGGGTTTTCAATGGCTGGTTGATTTTGGGAGTGGGTTGCCAGGTCCTGCTCCCAAGACTATAGCACCTGGTGTCCCCAGGTGATCTCCCATCCAAGTACTAGCCAGGCCTTACCCTACTTAGCTTCTGAGATCTGATGGAATCGGACGCCACAGTAGTACAGCTGCAGGCATACACCTATACTGTTGTTGTTAGGTGCTGTTGAGTCGGTATCCGACTCATAGCAACCCTACATACAACAAGGGAAACACTATTGTCAGTGATTCTCTGCTGTTTTATAGAGTTTTCAATGGTGGACTGATTTTTGGGAGTGGGTTGTGGGTCCCTCTCTCAAGCCTACAGTATCTGGTGTTCCCAGGCTGTCTCCCATCCAAATACTAACCAGGCCTGATCCTGCTTAGCTTCCAAGATCTGACAGGATCGGATGCCACAGAGCTATGGCTGCAGGCTCTACACCTATACTTAAGTTCTATAAAATCAACTTCTCCACAATTATCTTTATCTGTAAAATAGTATGCCTGCAAAGTAAACTAGCTATGAGTATAATTTCAAATGCCACCAAAGTCTGCCATCTCAAAGTTACAGTGTCAGAAATTTTCTTTACCTTTCTCTTCCTTCCATGCCACTTGCTGTCCCCATCCTCCACAGTCACTGTGGACTAAAGGGAAGTACTAGTGCATGATCCTCAGAAAGGTACTGACAAAATGCTTTCACTCACCTAAGATTAGGAGATAGTGTCCACGAATCCTTTAGTCCTTGGTCATTTAGGCTAGTAAAGGGTTTAATTTTCAGGTATAGGGTGCTAAGGAAAACATTGGTATGACCCTGAAGACATAAGCCATAAAACAACTGTTTAAGGAAGGAAATAGACTCAGGGTGTTGGGTCTCAGCTCTGGACTACAGTTGGACTGTTTTCAGGGAGCTGATATTCAAGGCTTGTTGCTGTGTCCTAATGAAGGCTTGGTAGCTATGGACACTAGAATTTTCAGGAATCTGGAAAAAGAAAAAGAGTTGGGAAAACAAAAGATAATGAAGTATTGAAAACAAATTTGCAAATGTGTAGAGTGTAGCCAAATTGTTTTCTATATTATTTCTGTTTATTTAGCAGTAAGGAAAACATATGTTCATAGTCACAGTAACATAAAAGGCCTCTAGGAATTAAAACTAGTCCCACCTTACTAAAGGCCACTTGAAGAAAACTAATTTCCAAGTCTCTGTACTAGCTGCAGACCCGAGGAAAGTGCAACCTCCTAACTTTACCTCCTGAAGTATGGATAGAATTTTGCGTGTGTGTGTGTGTGTGTGTGTGTGTGTGTGTGTGTGTGTGTGTGGTACTGGGGGTTGAACCCAGGGCCTCGGGCTCACATGCTCTGCAAGTGCTGGACCACTGAGCAGCCCATTTTTTGACTTTTTGAGACAGGGTCTTGCTAAATTATGCAGACTGCCTCTGGTCTTGAACTTGTGATCCTCCTGTCTCCCGCCTGGGATTATAGGCATGCGCCACCGCACCCGGCTTAGTATGGATAGAATTATTCAGATAAAACTCTGATAACAATTAGGGACTCAAAAATTTCAGGTATACCATTTTCTTAGTAGCCTCTCTCTCTCTCTCTCTCTTTTTTTTTTTTTTTCCTGATCCAAGTGTTAGTCAGAAATATTAACCAAAAGCACTCAAAATACTTTCTTAGGAAATAATGTCCCTAATAGTCATTGACATATAATTTAAATTCTATAAAATTCTTGCACTATTAGGAAATTTAGTTAGAATAATACTTAGGAAAAAATTAGTCTTTTATGTTTATCTTTCCCTAAATTTTAAGATCAGGTCAATGTTTTTCTCCTTCTCAGAGAACTTCTACATATGATAATCATAAATTTGAGTAAGACAAATTATCCTATAATAATATAATACACTTAACTAAATTAGTGACAAGATTCTGAAAGGCAAGTT
>VMDO01041798.1:0-10949 GCA_007922755.1 Pedetes capensis
GGGAGTGGGTTGCCATGTCCTCCTCCCATTTTTGCGGTGCTGGGAATTGAACTCAGGACCTCAGAGACTGCTGAGCAGCGCTCTACCAACTGAGCTAAATCCCAGCCCAGGAAAGTGACCGTAGGTCCTTCAAAAGCTTAGAGACCAGGACTCACACATGTGGAGGTCTTTCCCCCAACCCATTCCTGGGCACTAAAGACATTTGATTGTTTGAAGGATTGTTTTAAATATGAAAAGTGATGGGATGTGTCTTATTCTGTTTTCTGTTGCTGTAACAAAATACCTGAGACTGGCTGGTTTATAACGAAAAGATATCTATTCAGCTCAGGGTTCTGGAGGATGGGAAGTTGAGGAACATGGCGGCAACATTTGGTGAGGCCTTCCGGCTGCACCATAACACGGCAGAGACATCACATGGTAAGACAGGGCAAGCAGGTGTCAGCTCAGGTCTCTCTTCCACTTATAAAGCCACTAATACCATCAAGGGGATCCCACCCTTATGACCGCATCTAATCTGATGGATACCCCAAAGGTCCCAAAACCAAATGCCATCAACATTATTATTTTGAGGATTAGGTCTGGGCTGCATGAACTATGGGGGACTCGCCCAGTCTCGGAGGCTGTGATGGGGGCTGTGTGTCCCGGCTGGGGGAAGGTCTGGGTCCTCGTTGTCCGGGCCTGCTGCTCACAGCTGGTGACTGTTGGTAGTCACTGCCTTCCTGGGCCTGGTCTCCCTCTGCTTCCTCAGGGGTTGGGATGCACAGATGGTTTTCACTTCTTGACTGGTTCTCTGGGCTGTCAGGAGGACCTTTCCCAGCTGCCACAGGTGGCCAGTGTGTAGGCCAGGGCCCATGGCACTCTCTCCTCCCACCTTGCTCCAATGCTGTTCATATCTGTCATTTCTTTTTCTTTCTTTCTTTCTTTCTTTTCTTTCTTTTTCTTTCTTTTTCTTTTTTTCTTTTATTTTTTGTGGTACTTGGGGTTGAACCCAGGGCCTCGCACCTGCATGCTCTGCAAGTGCTGGACCACTGAGCTGCACCCTCAGCCCATTTTTTCACTGTTTGAGACCAGGTCTCGCTAAGTTATGCAGGCTGCCTCTGGTCTCAAACTTGCGATCCTTCTGCCTCTGCCTCCTGAGCTGCTGGGATTACAGGCGTGCACCACCGCGCCTGGCTCCCTATCTGTCATTTCTCATCTCAGAACGCCGGCAGTCTTGGCCTACATACTCTAGGCTCTGCAGTGACCATGATTCTCTTATTCTTGGGGGTTCCTCTGGCTCCCTGGCTTTTAATCGGTTGCTTTTACACATCTACAAGAAATGACCTTCAATTCAGAAATTCAGGGCATCACAGCAAAAACACTAACTAGATGAAAAGGTTTCTTTGCCTCTGCCTGGTGCCCTCCCTGTGTCCTCCTTGGGTGGCCTGATCAGAGGGAGTAGAAGAGGGCAGCCCAGGCGGGCTTCTGGGGTATGACTGTCAAGGGTGTCTGGCAGGGGCTGATTTCCCCAGGGGCTGATCCAGGGCCGGCTTCCCAGACAGCAGGCTGGCAGACAGCAGAGCCAAGGGAGTCCGGAGGGCCCCGCTTCCAGCCTCAGCCCAGGGTCCCAAAGGACCTTCCCTCACTGTCACCTCCATGCCTTGCCTCTGCTTGAGCGTGCAAGGGGGTGGCTGGAGGCATTCCTGGCACGCCTGCTGCCCTACACTAAGCCATGTGGTTGACCACTTTTGACCTGCAGAAGTGGCGTGTCCTGTGGTTTAACTTAATAACAAGCTGGGCACACACAGAGCAGGTGCCTCAGCCTTCAGCCTTCTCCGACCTGCCAGGTTGACGAGGTCCTGGCCTCCTCCCTGACCCAGAAGATTGCTGGAGACCTGTAATCTTTCACCTGGGCCGTGACGCATTTTTTTTTTTCTGTATTGTATTGTGCAGAGGTTTTCAGAGCCATTAAGTATTGGAGTCAGACAGATAGAGTCTGACTCTATTCTGGCTCTTGAAAGACCATTGATTCAGATCAATTGACATCTGAGCCATTGACCTGAATTGGGGGGCTGGTCCCTCAGTGCACTGCACCCTGACCTTACCCCTTTTTCCCGCCGCTGGGAAAGGCTGGAGGCCCCAGGGGGGAAAGCTGAGTGGGAAGAGAGCAACATAGATCTTTAGGGGACGGGATGAGAGACAGGAAGCGCCTGGTGGGCTGAGAGGGAGTCTCCACAGGAGAACACAGAAAGCGCTTAATTGAGGCTCAGGGTTCATGGGAGGGCCAGGTCTCCAAGAACCTGCTGGCGTCTGGTAGCCTCCTCCCCACACTCTCCCTCTGTCCCTTGCCCATCCTATGCCCCTTCCCTGGGGACGGCAGGGAGGCAGGGCTGCACCGAATGATGGGGGTCCGGGAGGGTGGGAGGCCTTGCTTACAACCCCGCAGGTGGAGAGAGGCTATTACCTGTGGCGAGCCCAGATGAGGCCAGCGCCTTTCCAGTGGACCACGTGCCTGAAACGCACACTCCACGGCAGCCAAGAGCGTGGGTTCCCGTGAAATATTAGCATCCATGGCTGCCACAGACCTGGGATGCAGGGGGTGCACCCCACAGAGCGGCTGACAAGCAGCAGTTGCCCAGGGTGATGGGGGCTTGGGAGTGTCATAGGGCACGATTTTCCCACTCAGACACAGCCTAATTGCCCCTCTCCTAGGTGCTGCGGTTTGCATCTTCAGTGTTTCCAAAGGCCCGAATATTAAAGATTTGGTCCCTAGGCTGGGTGCAGTGACACACGCCTGTAATCCCAACAGCTCGGAAGGCAGAGGCAGGAGGATCGCAAGTTCGAGACCAGAGGCAGTCTGCGTAATTTAGCGAGACCCTGTCTCAAAAAGTAAAAAAATGGGCTGGGGGCACAGCTCAGTGGTCCAGCACTTGCAGATCATGCAAGCGCGAGGCCCTGGGTTCAACCCCCAGTACCACCAAAAAAAAAAAAAGATTTGGTCCCTGGAATGGCACAATTGGGAGTGGGGACACCTTTAAGAGGCGGAGCCTATGGGAGGCCCTTTGGTCCTGGGGGCGTGCCCTTGAGGGGGCAATGTGACCCCAGCCCCTTCTTCTTGCTCTTATGCTCCCTGGCTATGACATGAGGGGTTTTGCTCCCTGTGCACTTCGGCCATGACCTGCTGCTCACCACAGGCCATGGCAATGGGGGCAGCTGGCCAGGGATCGAGGCCGCCCACAGCATGAGCCAAGCACACCCTCACTTCTTGCCTTGGCTGTCTGAGGTAGTTGTTGTTGTTTGGTGCCGTCGAGTGGTGTCCAACTCATAGCGACCCTTATAGGGTTTTCAATGGCTGACTGTTTCGGGATTGCCTTGGGAGTGGATTGCCTTGGGAGTGGGTTGCCACATCCTTCTCTCATTTTTGCAGTGCTGGGTATCGAACTTGGGACCTCAGAAACTGCAGAGCAGTGCTCTACCAACTGAGCTAAATCCCAGCTTGAGGTATTTGTTAGGGTGATGGAAAGGCGACTAAGACCACGGGGTGGGGGGGACGTCTCAGGCACCTCGGAGGGCCCAGATGAGAAGCCCTGCCCAGCTCCCTGGTCCCTGCCCCAGTCAAGATCCCACAGCTCTAGGGTCCATATAATCCTCCCCCTTCTACCACCTGCTTCCAGGAAGGTGGGTGCTGTTCCCTCCCTCCCACTGAGGAGATCCCACTCCAGCCAACCACATGCTGGGATAACTCAGCTCTGAACCTGAGAACTTTCAGCACGAAGGCCTCTGGGCTCTCCCTAGGAGCTTCCAGGGCTTCACCCCAAGGCCTGGCTGACCTCCAGAAGAGATGCCGCTCTCCTCTGTGATAAACTTTTGTCAGAAAGCAGCCACGCCTCCTCTGGTCCCCAGGGCCCTCCACGCCTCCTGTGTCCCCCCATGCTTCATGAAGATTTTTGATGAAGGAGAAGGGGCAGTCTCTGAGGGCTTCTTGGAGGTGGTGTTTCTTATAGGGAATCCAGAGCACCTCTAGGACATAGGACCGTGGCATAGAAGGACTCTAGCATTCAAGTGTCTAGAATGACACATCACAAGGCAAAGGCAGGCCAGAGGCAAGAACGGGGGTCATGATGGAGCAGGAGCCTTTAGGAGCTGGTAGCCAGGTGGGGAGGTGGGCAAAAAAGATTCAGGAAGGAATGGGAGGGGAGGGATTCTTACAGCAGATGGGTCAGGGGTTCTCTGATGGGAACACTAGCTCCTGGGAACTCTCTAGAAGCCTGGAGCCTCAGCCCCAGGTCTTCAGAAGTTGGCTGAAGCCCTGCCAGCCCCACAGAAACCCCAGGAGCAGGTTCAGGAGCTCAGGGGATTCCAGGTGGCCGGGAAGCATGCCCAGGTGTGTCCACTGTGGAGGAGGCATGGAGCCGTTCACACAGGAGCTCCAGGAAGGCGAGGCTTTGGGAACCCTGGCCACAGGCAGCCATCTGCACGTGGGAAGAGGGCATGGTGGAAGTTTGCAGGACGCTCTCAGACTGCACGTTGTCCTGAGCTGGACCCTTGTAGGGGGAACTTGGGAGGGAATTGGCAAAAACCCCAAAACTGGGAAGATGGCTTTTGAAGATCTGGTTTGTAAATTAGAAATCTAGGGAAAATGAAAGTAACTTGGTTGTACATTTGTACAAAACCCTTCCCAAATCCCCCAAACCTGATTGGACAATTGGACTCAAAGCTGATTGGCTCAGGCCATTCCATGTGCAAGCTATATAAGTAGCTGCACTGCGGCAGCTCGACCTTTTTTGCCTTTTTCTCACCCAGACCCTCAGCAAGGAAGCAACCTTTTTACCTTTTGCCCTGGACCTTCGACCATCAAGGAAACAACTTCACCCTTCCTTTTGGCCCAGATCTTCGACCACCAAGGAAAGATCCCGTTCCCGCCGGACCACCTATGAGGAAACGGCTTTCCTGCTCTCATGTCCAGACCTTCGGTGAGGAAAGAACGCTCTCTTGCCTCAACCATCAACAAGGAAACAACCCGCTCTCCGTCATCTGATCACCAACAAAGCAAAAACTGTTTCCTCGTGACCACCGAGACCACCAACACGGGTGTTTGCCCCTGGAAGGCAAAAGCGCCTGAGGCTTGTCCTTTCTCCCATTTCCTCCAGGGTCCCGAGGGCCGCAGGAGTCCGCGCCCCTCACCCGAGGGTCCCAAATGAATTGTATTTAGTATCTGTGTGCGTGGCGGCGTCGCCCATCTGAACATCCCAGCCGGACCGGGAGGCACGTGCCCCACAACCCTGTTCCTGACAGAGTCAGGTTCGGCCTGTGTAGACAGTGATGTGAAGCTGTGTGAGGACTGAGAAGTGACAGGAGGCAGAGACAGCTGGAGCCGGGCGTGAGCCCAGCCACACGGTCCCCATCCAGCTCTCCGCCCTCCTGTCTCCTGAGCCCCAGGGGCCCCTCCTGCCCGCTCAGCTCCCCCACTGGGAATCACCACTGGGTTTTCCTGGGAGGCAGGAGCCCCTGGCTGGCAGAGGGCTGCTGTGTGGCCCCAAACACCAGCCGCCCAGGGTGGCTGCCCTTTGGCTTCAGAATCCAGGACTGTGGATGAGAGAGGCCAGATCCTGGGCTCAGCACACATTTGTTTGGGAAGTCAACATGGGGTGATAGGTGCCAGGCCAGAGCATTTCTCAACTCCCACACTTCCCAGTCCTTGTAAAGCTAATGAAGAATGGCAGCCTGGGCCCCCCCGAGGCCATCTCGGGGGGAAGGGAGGCGCGTGGCAGCCTCTGGAATGCAGGCAATAACTTCTGGCCGAAAGGCAAAAAAAAGCAGAATGAGTGACAAAGGCAATCTTTGAATAAATAGTCCTTAAACCAGGATGATGAGCCTCCACAGAGAAGCTCAGTCCTGAGAATCACATTCCAGGATGGGAGGAGAGGCCGCGCCTGGCGGCCGGGGAGGCTGGACGCTGCAGCCAAGAACAGCGTCCAGGGAGAGTGGACAGTTCAGGGGCCAGATGGAGGCTCTGGAGTAGCTGGGTCTGTGGGGGTAGAGGTGGGGAGTGGAGGAAGAGAGGAAGCTAGTCAGCAGCTTCAACATTATGCCAAGCGCGGGGCTCAGGGCTGCCTCAGTAGGGAACCCCAGTTAGCAAAGGGATGTCAAAACGGAGCTTGAACCGCAAAAGTCACAACCCAGGGGCAGCCCAGAGCTGACTCTAGGGACCCAAACCCGTGTGAGTTTTGGGCTGAGCCATCATTATCCTCTCCCTTTTCCCCAGAGGACCAGTTCTTGCCAGGGCCCTTCATGTAGTGTTTACTCTTGAATTTAATCTGCACCCTTTCAACAGTTTTAGAAGGCTACAAAAATCAGACATGGATTAGGATCATGTGCAGATTGGATTCTAATTTTAGTGTACAGTCTAATCTAATAAATAGAATTCAATCCATGTGCAATGTAAGAAAATACCAGAGGCTGGGTACTTTACAAAGAAGAGAGGTTTGTTTAGCTCACAGTTTTGCCGTTCCATTGGTTCCACTTCTGGTGAGGACCTCCTGGCTTGCATTGTGATAGGAACATGTGCAAGAGGGTAACGCCCCAAGTCAGGAAGCCACAAGGGGAGGGGACCAGTCTTGCTCTTTTGTAACAATTTACTTTTGAAGGTTTTTGAGAAAATCATCTTTTTTTTCTTTCAGTACTGATGGTTGAACTGAGGGTTTCACACATGCTACACAACGTAGTGCTCCTTGGAAGCAAGAATGGCCAGACTGTGTCTTACATATTTCCGATATGTAGTCAGGAGAGATCAATCCCTGGAGAAGGACGTCATGTTTGGGAGAGTGGCAGGTCAACGCAAAAGAGGAAAACCCTCCACCAGATGGATTGACACAGTGTCTGCAACAATGGGCTTAAACATAAATAAGATGGTGTGTCTGGCACAGAATCGGCAAGTGTTTCAATCTGCTGTACATAGGGTCTCTATGAGTAGGACTCGACTCAATGGCACCTAACAACAACAACAACACAACATAGGGTTTCACAGATACACACACGTCTTTCTTCTGCCCTTTTGAATATAATGGGTCTAGGGGTAAAAATGAATTTCCTATAAAATAAAAAAAATAAAGCTGAGTTGAAGGCACTCTTAGTCAACCCTTGCTTCTTACAGTGGAACATTATTATCTACCACTGAGTTGTATCCTTGGAGCCCCAATAAAATTTGCCTTTTGAAATTTTGAGATAGGATTTGTTTAAGTTACTCAGGCTGCCTCTGGTCTTGAACTCGCTATCCTCCTGCCTCCATCTCCCGAGTTGCTGGGATTAAAGACATGCATCATGGTGCCAATCTTAATCCTTTCCACCCCCAGTGACCTAGTCACCTTGCATGGACCCCACCCCCTCAGCGGTCCTTTTCCTCCTAATGCTGCCTTCTTGGGAACAAAGCTTCCTGTACCTGAGCCTTTGGGAGACGCCTCACATCCAATCAGAGCAGACTCCATTAGGTGCCGCGCTCTGACCACCGTAGGATGCAGTAGAAATGAGCCAAGGCCACTACCCAGGAAGGGCCTCGGGGCCATTCTTGTCACCGTGGTGGATGTGGGAATGGCACAGACTGTGGGTCACGGGTCTCAACGCTCTGCTTTATTAACTAATTCAATTCTCACCACAGCCCCGCCAGGCAGATGCTCTGTGCTGACCTGCTAATAGGAGCGTAGTAGGCCGGAGGCGCTGGCTGCCATGGCCTGTGCCGAGGTCACCCTTGCTTCATGGTGGGCTCTGTGCTGCATCCCAGGCTCTCCCACCCGCTTTGTGCTTCTCTCTAGGTTCTGGACACTTGGTCCCCCACCTGCAAGGGCCGTCTGCCTGGCACAAACTTGGTCTCTGGGCCTCTGCACTCCACTGGCTGAGCTGTTTTTTTCTGGAAAGCTGTCATGCATGGAAGCCAGTAAACTTTGATGAAATGGCACCTGCCAACCCTGGGTGCCCAGGTTCTGGGCGGAGCCTGAGCTGACTTTTTCCAGTACCGCCTGTGGCAGCCCAGGGTCTGGGGGCCAGGTGGGCTGTAGGCACATGGAAAAGCCAGGAAAGCTCAAGTCCGACCAGGAATCCGGCCACGTGGCAAGGTGAGTGCCCGAGTGGAGGTGTTCCCAGCACTGCTTGGAGAGGGACATGGTGGGTGATGGGAGGAAGAAAGGAGCAGTCAGGCGGCCAAGGAAACTGTGCAGGTCACTGGTGGCAGAAGGGCCCATCTTGCCTCTGGGCTCAGCCCACCTGCAGGCCGGGCGCCACTTGCCACTCGAGTGTACGCCAAGGTGAGTTGAGTGTGGGCCCTGGTGCCCCAGGACACTCCGCACAAGCTCCAGCCGCCACTCTGTGGGCGCTGTGACCTCTCTCTCCTCCCCGGGACCTGCTGTGCCTGGTGGCACGTGCTGGGACCCGCAGCGTGAGACTTTCCTGTGTGAGCCCCAGGGGACCTGCAGGAGTCGCCGCTGTCCTGCTGGGCTTGCCCCGTCTGCCAGGCCTGCAAGTGAGGCCAGGCTTGGTGGCCGGCTGAGCTCTCGGCCGAAGGCAGATGTGTGGGTACTCTTGCTGATACCACCAGGGACAGGGGGCCACACAGTTGAGGCCACCAGACAACAGAGCCACAAAAAGAAATAGGTGGCTTTTTTTTTTGTGGTACTGGGGGTTGAACCCAGGGCCTCGCGCTTGCATGCTCTGCAAGTGCTGGATCACTGAGCTGCACCCTCAGCCCATTTTTTTACTTTTTTGAGACAGGGTCTCGCTAAGTTACGCAGACTGCCTCTGGTCTCGAACTTGCAATCCTCCTGTAGGTGGCGTTGTTTTAAGCCTCAGAGTTCTGGCCTGGGTTGTCCCACTGCAGGGGAGCAAGGGCCCTGGCCAAGCAAACAGGGAGAAACAATGCTGACTGGAGGGAGGGGCCTGTGCTATGTGAGATCCCCCGAGCTGCATCCAGATAATAGAGAGCTGACTATATATGGTGATTTCTCCGATTTCTCCCGTAGAGAAAAGCACTCAGTTCCCCTCTTTTCTCTAACAACTGAAACACTGAGTTGCATGGGATTTACAGAAGCCTTTTTGTACCGGACAGAAATAAGCCTCTTGCAGAGTGGCCCATTGAGTTATTTACAGGATTTTAACAGTGGCTCTGCCATTGATCCAGCTGACTGTGCCTCAGGCAGCTCTTATCCAGGCACAGGGAAAGTCAGATGAGATCGGCGGCGGTGCAGCAGCTCAGTAACCACAGGCAGACTCAGCCAGGCGGGCGAAGCCCAGAGTGGAGGCTGGGCAGATGGAGCAGCTGCCTGAGGGCGCAAGTCCTGGCTTCTTGTGGCCCCCGTGGGGGTGTCCTGGCCCTTCTCCCTGAACTTCCTGTGCACAAGGAGGTGCTGGCGAATAAGATGCTCAGGGCCATATCTTTAAGTTTTATTTAAAAGACGCAAGCGGGCCCTGTTTCTTGGCTGTCTGGCGCCTTTGGACCCCAGGTGCGCACAGTGGGTCAATCCCCTGCTTCAGCTCCCCACTCACCGTCTCGCTGTCCCTGGGGAGGCACCGTTCTGGGCTGCTTTCCTTTTGCTCCATTTTCCTCTTCTCTGTCACCCTCAGCCCCGGGTCTGCCCCTGCAGGCACTGGCTGTGGTGGACGTGGGGACTGTCCTGAGCTGCACCCTCAGCCCATTTTTTTACTTTTTGAGACAGGGTCTCGCCAAGTTACACAGACTGCCTCTTGCCTGGACCCCACGGCAGAGCCCATCGGATGCCTCCCCGTTCCCCAGCGACCCCACCCTGATCACCCAGAACCACATGCTGGTCTTTTGCCTATGGATGGTCAACACCCTGCTTTATTGGGGCTAGAATGTCCCACGGGAAGTCCCCAGGGTCTCTACTCTCCCATTCCCAAAGGACTGTCCAGCACAACCCCTCCAGGGTCCCTCCCCAGTCGCCTTACCAGAGGCTCTGCTGTCTCCCATGTTAGGACGCCTTGGTGGGTTCTTTCCGCACCTGAGCGACTACCCCAGAGCCTCCAGGACAGGCCCCAGTGGTGGCCGCTCTTCACCGCCCCCAGAAGTCATTCCGCCAGTGTGAAAACAAGCAGCAGCGAGCCCCTCCATTTGCCAGGAAAGCTTCTTAGCTCACACGTGCGCACAAGCATCTTGAGGTTGTGAAAGACCTGTCCAGGTGAGAGCAATCTAAGGATTGTTTTTAACGGTACTGGGTTGCTGAAACCAGGGCCTCACAAGTGCTTTGTAAGCACTCTACCACGGACCTGCACCTAACCCATTTTTATTTTTCATCTTGACACAGCGCATGGCTAAGTTACACAGGTTGCCTCTGGCCTCAAACTGTATTTTGTGGGGTTTTTGCTTGTTTGTTTTGGTTGTGGTTGTTTTTTTTTTTTTTTTTTTAGAAATTTTTAATGTACATCATAATGTGATTCATTTTGACATGTTTTCATTGTGACAATTTTCATATATACAATTTGATAAACATTATTCATATAGGTTACCCCTTACCCTTCCCTATGTTTACCCCCCCCTTCCCATCTAAGTTTCCCATCCAAGTCTTCTCTATCTTTTACTATGTAGTATTTTTCTATATGTCCTTGGGTTCCATTTCTGTTTAAGATAGAAACTTTTCCCGTAGTGGTCTTTGTTTCTATCTTGTTAGAACAATTACACGCGATTTCTAGTCCATTTATATTGACCTCATTCTTATCTTCCCTCCCTCCCTTTTATTGTGATCTGACCTTTGAGTAGGATTTTTCCTTCTTGTAATTTTGAGTCAGCTCTCTCATATGAGTGAGAACATGTGTTGTTTCTCTTTCTGATCTTGTTGTTTTGAGACAGGGTCTCACTGTGTAGCCCAAACTGGCTTCAAACTCACTATGTAGCCCAGGCTACCTCAACCTCACAATCTCCTGCCTCAGTCTTCCAAGTGGTGGGATTACAGGCATGAACCTTCCGAATT
>VMDO01041799.1:0-10957 GCA_007922755.1 Pedetes capensis
AAGATTTGTTTAATTTTTCCACCAGTTAGCAATCACCATCAATGAAAAAAAGGTGTCCAGTATACTACTAAAATATTGAAATGCACATAGATTGAAAATTACAGCTAAAAATTGCTTTATTTCCCTCTGTTGCATTATATTAGCTGAAACTTGCCTCTAGCATGTATTCTTCCATAACTAAATTGGCCTAATATATTGAGTTCCTCATTATATTATAGCACTTCTTTTTATTTGGTCATCCCCAGAGCCAGTAACTGTAACAATAAAAATGAAATAATATGCAAAAGGAATAACTTTGTTAGAACAAAACTTCCAAACATTTCCTCATACAAATAAACTACTTAAATATTCATTTTTCATTTAAAATGCCAAATTAATTTTCTTATCTTCTCACTGTTCCATTCATGAGATGTGAATAATTAACTCCTAAGATTGCACACAGGCAATTTTTTAATAAGTAGAAACATCTCAGGCATGCTTTTCAAGTGCTCCACCAGGGAGTTGCACCCTCAGCACCTTTTCCATTTTTTATTTTGAAACAGGGTCTCACTAAATCACACAGGCTGCCTCTGGCCTCAAACTTGAGATAATCCTGCCTCAGTCTCCCAAATTGTTAGGATTAAAGTGTGTGCCACTACACCCAGATAAGATTTGGATTTTTTTAAGGAAAGTCTTGATTTTATCACATACTTTATCTCATTGTTCCCATAAGTGCAGGGTAATATTTTAAGAATACTATTGATGGGGTTCAGGACACGCTATGCTAAAATATTTTAAGCTGAAGGAATTTTGAGAAACCACAGAAGCAAAGAATGTCATTCTCTGGTCGTCTTCTGCCCTTCTTCCCTGCAATAAGCCGCAGAACCTAGAAAAGATTTTCTGACTTTCCCCCAGAGCAAGACACAAGACTCTCCTGTGCCAGGTATCTTCCCTATACTGGAGGAAAAGAACATCTTCCTGTCTGAAGATGAAGAGTCACAGAGAAGTGTGTGAACAGGCCTTCCTATTTCTTCAGCTTCTCAGCATTACATCAGAATTTTTATCCAATCATACTTCTCCATGGCCAGCCTCTTCTTCATCAAACACAGTATAAAAAGTACACATTTACCATTTCTCTGGGTCCTTATTTCCTTATGAAAGCTCCTGTGTCAGGTAAACTTTAAGTAAATATGTATGCTTTAGTCTTGTTAATCTGTCTTCTCTTATAGAGACCAAAGCCCAGAACCTACAATGGATGAGGAAAACATATTTCTCCTCCCTATACTACCTCCTCAGTTTTAGTACAGAAAATATGATAAACATAGACTTAACTATGTGGGTCTGAGAAAGAAAATAAAATCATAGGCTGTAGTGCTTTCTAGTCGGTAGAAATAGCAACTTTCCCAGTCCTAAAATGAAATGGAAATTTAGGCATTTCTTTTACTTAGAAGTCTTCTGGCTATAATTCAGAATCTAGGCAGCCTTCTCACTCAATTTATATTAAAAATATTCAATTTCCTTTTTGCTATAATTGCCAATTAAAATTATTTGAAAAAAAGACATTAATATGCTTCTTTTGCAATCCCAATTAGCTTAAAGGAACTCAATTTTTAATTGCACATTTCCCTACCTCTTCTTTTCAGTGATAACAGACAAACACTAGACCACAGCAGTGATGACACAGCTGTCAATCAGAGTGACTGTCATTTCTCTTATTTTAAGAGAAAAAAAACTAGACACTTAATTTGTATGTGTCTTAATTCTCCAGTCTCCCTACAGATCCCAAATACATTAAATTTGTTACTAAACTGAGCTTTGTGAACATTTTATAAGATGTGTTAATTGCATGTGAATATATACAATTCATAAATGTGTAAAAATATCTCCACAACTCTCCTATGGGATTTAGAAAGAACTAGTATGTATAATATAGAAGTTTCTCAAATAGTATTTTCTCGAATGGGTTATATGATGTTACCTTTGATATCCCCAGCCTTTGGGGCAAAAAGAGCAAGAGCTGGAGTGGCTAAACTCTAGAAGTTGTTGCCCTTAACCTCAATGAACTTCTTTCTTTTATCTAAGATGTCCCATTCCCATTCTCTATGAGCATCATAACATTAAAATCATTGGGAAGACTATAATAAGAATTCATTTTTACACATAGGCATATATCTTCTTCTTCATCTAAGTTTGCTCTTTTCTATTCTCTATCTCATTGGCTTGCATCACCATCCACCCAGTCAATCAGGATAGAAATATCAGTCACACATACTTCTCTCCTCTCTCTCATCACCTTTCTTGTGGAACATAGCCTCCTAAATGGTCCCATGGACTGGGATTTAGCTCAGTTGGTACAGTGCTTCTTCTGTGCACTCTAGGGACCCAGGGTTTGATCCCCAGCACCACAAAAATGGGAGAATGACTTGGCAGCTTACTCTCAAAACAGTCAACCATCTGGAACCCTATGAATAGCAGAGAAGCACTGACATAGTGCTGGGCATGGCATTGTGTTGGGGAGTGTTTCGTTCTATTGTACGTAGGGTGGCTATGAATCAGACCTGACTCAATGGCACTTAACAACAACAACAAAATTTTCCATAGTCTTTTGCTTTGTCTGTTTCAAAATTATCCTCCATGGAGTCAGGTTTTTAAAACTAAATTTGACTACTCTATAACCTAAAATGCTATAATGGTTTCTCATTATCACGATAGGTCCTTCTCAAATATAGGTCATATAGCACTCCATACTATAGTCAATACCAATTTCTTCAGCCCAATATTTAGCTACAACAAGCTAAAGATCCAGAAGGATCACACTACTTGTATTCAACCAGGTGCAACCAGCTCTTTTTCATCCTCAGTGATATGTTGGTAAAATGGCTTAAGGTGGGAAGGGGGTGCAAATGGAAACTCAGACATTTGTCTACTTCTATGTTGCAAATACTCCTGCCATTGCCAATTACAAGTTGTTAATGTGGTGTTATAAAATGCAGAATCAGGAAGAAATACAGAGTAGCACAAAATAATAAGGCAGATTCATCACGAGGATACAAGAGACATAACCAGCATAGATGATACTGAGATGTAGGAAAGTAATTAGAAAGAGACAAGTTTTGACATCTATTACTTTTGCTTTTAATATAATTTACTTAATTTCAAATTTATATAACCTATTTAACAATGGCTATGTTTAGCAATCAGCCCACAAACTTCCTGAAATTTTATAATCAGCTCCTGCAAGCCAGCATGAGCTGCCTTTGATGACTGAGTTCCGAGGCCTGGAATGCTATCTTATTCAGTTCTCCAGACTTCGTCTTTTTCTGGCCAAGGCTTACTCATCCTTCAAGCTAGTTTCTTAAAGTAGGATCAGGGACCACCTGCATCCCATCCTCTGGAGTATTCATTAAAATTCATGTTTCTGGGTTTCACCTCTCAGACCTGATGGAATTGAAATCCTCTAGAAGGCTAGAGATCTGCCATTTAGCAAGTTGGTTTGATAGAAGAGTCTGAAGCACTCTAAAGTTTGAGAATCATTAAACTCTTCTTCTGCTGAAGTGTCAAAACACTCAGGCAGCTTTTCCTGTCTGACTCACTCCCAGGAGGATAGGGTGGGGCAAAAATAAAGGTAACTGTGACTGAAAACAATATGGCATAGAGAACTGCATAAAGTTTAGCAGACCTGCGGGGTAAAAAAAGAGAAAAGTAATTAAGAAATATATATCTAGAGAGGTTGATAAAGGCTAGCCCATGGAAGGGCCTTTAGTTCCACATTATAGACTGAACTTTATTGCAAAAGCAGTAAAAAATTACTGAAGTGTCTGAAGATAAAGAATAGCAGTCAATATTTTAATAAGAAAATTCAACCTTCTTTTTCCTTGTGCAATCTTTAGTAACTTATTGAACAGAAAAAAAAATCACTTTAAACAAAATTCTCTAGTTTTAGTCCTATGACTGAAGTCATACATTGTCTAAGAGAAATGATCCACCTTGAAAACAAAAACAAACATGAAAAAATCAGAAAATTTCATTCTATTATTCCTAGATGGACAATCTGTCTTTCAACAAGGTGGTTGGCAAAAGGCAATTACTGTTCATTCATCTTCATTTCTTCCCTAATTACTCTTTGAGGAAGAAAATTTTCTTTTACCATTTTATGTTAAATGATTGAGAAATCTTCAAGTTAAATAGACAAAAGGTAAATTAGCAAAAGAAAGAAACAAACTGAAATATATATGCTTACACAGGCATCCACAAAGTAAAAGAACAAGGGGTTGGATTGAATTTATGGCGTATATACCATTTTATTTTTACATGTATGCATGTATGTACATATGTATGTATGTATGTAGGTATGTAGGTATGTATGTATGTATGTATTTGATACAGAGTCTCATTATCTATTTCAAGTTTATCTTGAACTCACTATGTAGTGAGTTCATCTGGCCTCAAACTTGTGATCTGCCTGCTGCACCTCCGCCTCCCAGATGCTGGGATTATAGGTGTGAGCTACCATGAATGGCTTACATGCCATTTTAATAAGAGATGGGGAGGGGCAAATTCATACTTCTGGGAGAACAATTTCTTAGAAGGAGGGAAGAAAGAGCACTGATGAAAAATTAAATGACCTTTTGGAAAAATAAATGGGACTTTGGAGAATAGAGGGAGATATGATAGTTTTGTGAGAATGCTTGGCTGGGATGGTGCTGAGTTATCTAGAGAAGAATAGAGGTGTTCCCAAAGTATTTGTGACAAAGTTCTTTGGGGAGGATCTAATTTTAGACAGATAAAGGATTTTAGGATCTCAAATGCTTTCAGCTAAAATAAATTTTATGACACAGTGGTTGTTCTGGACCTCTTGATGTCAATATCATCATTATTCCCTATATCATTCACTCTTTAAAGCTTTTTACCAGTTTTGACCCTTCAACAACATAAAAAAAAAAACCTTCAGTGAACATTTTGATCCCTGCCCTCCCAGATTGAATTTTCAGAAAGACATTACAATATGCTAAATGAAAACAATAAGAAAGAAACAACGACAGCAAAAGCATTTTTAAAAATCCCAGCTTAAAAAAATGATATGTCCTAACACCCACTTAAATGTGTTGTGATGTTGTTATTGGGGAGAAGCAGGGTGTGTTGGTCCAAAGAAGGGAATGCAGGTGCACAGCTGTAGATCCAGGAGGCCAGTCATAGGCAGGCCTTTCCCTTGGGAGTAGAAATTACCTTTCCCCTCCCTAGCAGCAGATACCTTGGTTCATCTGTGTTTCCCCATAAAAAGGAATTTATGTGAGACACAGAAATTATAGTATATAGAATAAGTTTACTAAAGGTAGAGAATTGTAAAGATAGCACACCTTCAAGATCTGAAGGTGGACAGTAGTGAAGGGTTACTGCTGTTGCCTAGAGCTAATATCGGTTGCAATCTTTATAGTTAGGGTTTAAACCTTCAGGGTAAGGAAAAAAATAATTTTTCATCTAGGGCCTGTGCGCAGGTTAATTGATTCCAAGTGTCTTCAAAGGACTGGTCTTTGAGGTGGGCATTTCAAAAGGTTAGAAATCCAAGCAGCTACTGGTCTTGATAAGAGAGGAGAACCCACCAAACAATGTCTTTTTCAATTGCTGGGGGTGGCATATGTCTCACACAGTCTTATCACCCTTCTTGGATGAATTTAGAAGTGAAGAATGATTTTAATTCTTTGTTTCCTTCCAGCAAGTATGCTGTTTGTGAGAGTATTATCAATCAGGGAAACATGGACCACTAGACCAAAGCCTTTCTCCCACAGTTGGCTTACTTTGATATTCACATTATTGGTGGCTGGGAAGCGCATGGATAGTCTGGGAGGAGGGTGGCTGCAGAGGCCTCCACTCCCTTTCTTCCTGCCAATTACTCTCTAACAATGTAACAGGAGTTCATTTGAAACTGTCCCTTGTTCCCCCTCCCTAATCCTTTTTGCAGAAGAGAAGCCCATCCTCAGGTTCTGGTTAACTACCTGCCCAAGAACATAGTCCATTGTGAGCTTTCTGACAGAGAATAGGAAAGAAGACACACCTCTAGGTGAGGAAGACCTTGTCCAGCACATGGACTACCTGTTCAATGTCTCTTTGTAGTTTTCATTTTGTTTCCCATAAAAGCCTTTTGTTCCCTAAAACACCCTGAGATAGAGATTTGAGATGGAGAGTCTCCGCTGCCTTCTTCAGGGTTACCTTTGAATAAACTTGTTCCCTTGCACCAGTTTCTGGTTCCTGTGTCTTCAGTAGAATGGAGAGCAGTAGATATCTCAGATTCTGGTAACAATGGGACTCAGGAAAATTATCCCCAAATATGGCACCTTGGCATTTAAGAAAATAGCAGAAGCTGGAAAATCACTCTCACCTTCCTCTCATACCTTGTCTCCTGACCAGAAAACCTAGCTGACCATCCTGTGCAGGAGGTCATAAGACACTAAAATGATAGGCGTCCTCCCTACACCCAGAGGAAAATAATATGGTTGTCTCTGAAGATACAAGGACACAGAGAAGAATCTGAACAGACACATCTTGCTAAAGTCCCCTCCACCCTATCCCCTTTATTATCACTAGATAACACTCCTTTTGTTAAGTATTTAGCTTAGTCATTAGCAAGCAATGTCAAAGAAAAGGGGATTGAAAATGGCTCCTGCCATTCAGCCATGATGGATGAAGACACATAGGAGACAAACTACTAAGGACATTGGATCTATCTATGGATCCCACAGCCAAAACAACCCATTGAACCATTTACAAAACAGAGACCCTAGGACCATGTCACACTAGGCACCCTACACCCAGAGCTAACATCACACTGGTCATGCTCTAGTTTGAATAAAGCTAGAGGGAACCTGTGTCCACCCTCTCTTCTACTCCCTCTCTTCTTCTCTTCCTCTTCATTCCTCCCTCTTCTCTCCACCGGCATGTCTCTCCTTTCTTCAGCCCCACCATCTTCTCTGTCTATCAAGTCATATTTCCCTTTAAAAGACTGCTTAACTCTCCTGTTCTCTGGCTTATTTACCTTTTCCTGGGGTAATAGAAACATCCTTATGCCTATTCATCAAGAGAACACAGGTTTTTTTCAGGTTCCTTTCCAGGTTTACCTTGGTTTCTCCAGGTACTTTAATTTTCCCCATAATTGTTCCTTAAAGGAGTACTATCTTTTATTAAACCTTGTCTATACTTTCTACTATAACTTCTGTCTCAGGTATAAATTCTTTTACACTTTGAATACAAGGATTAAGGTTTTACTGCCAGATTCTCAGACCTGTGCTCCAGATGTGCCTACCCCACTCCGTGTCTCTCCAGTAACACTCTGTCCAATCATACTTCTCCATAACTTACTACTTCATCACATTTAGCATAAAAATATACAAGTTTTCTTGGGTTTTCATTTCATTATGAAGGCTCCTGTGTTGCAAACAATTACACAATATTAAATAAATTAGCATTCTTTTCTCTTGTTATTCTGTCTTTCTGTAGAGGATTATGGGGTGGCTCCAAGTGAGATAAGGCAGAAGTATAAAAATGGAGACACTTTGGCCAAGGTTTATTTGACTTACCTTGAGCCTTAAAGACTAACTTTGACTTCAACCTGAACCCTGGCTTAAACTGCCCCTAACAGCCTCTGACAGCCCTAACAGTCCCTAATTAACAGTTAAACCCCATCTATCCCCTGATTGTCCATGCCCTGCCCACACAATACCACTTAATAGGACAAGCCTCATATAACAGTTGGTGCTTGACTATATAAGCAGGGCTTGTCCAGCACACACACACACACACACACACACACACACACACACACACACACACACAGAGAGAGACAGAGAGACAGAGAGACAGAGAGACAGAGAGATCCAGCCCTCCCTACAAGAGACATCAACAACAACCCCTGAAGACTTCTAGCAAGCAAAGACATCCAGCAAACCAAGAAGAACCCTCAATATCCCTCAGAGGTGAGGGAAGAAGACAAGGAGAGACCAATGCAGAGGACCAGCAAGGATGACCATCAGAGACAATATGGAGGATCCACCATCTCAGCAGATGCAACCCTCAGAGCTGTACAAGCTGTACCACCTTGCTGTAAAATAAAGTTGTACATAGTTCCTTTTGTAGAAGGCTTCCTGAAGTCCTTCTTGCCAACACCACACTCACCCAGTCCCGTGGGTCTCAGTAGTTTGTGTGGAGTTCCTGCCCCTGGACCTAGCCAGTTCAGAGAATGAGCCCCACATCTTTCATTTTAGGGACCTTAGCCATGAACCTAGCAATGAGTGAGGAAAGATCTCATCTCCTCTACCATGTAAACAGTGAATATAAATTAACCCAAATTTGAACATTAAATGTTTTCACAAAAATTATTATATATAAACTTAATAAACAGAGTACTACAGAGACTTGTAGAGACTGCAGAGACCTCATAGTTATTACTCTGTGGGAGCTAGGTAATTTTGTTTCTGGGGAAACACAAATCCAGGAGGCTGGCAGCAGCAAACTTAGGTCTTTTTGTATTCAGTGTATAAAAGAATTTATAACCAACGTAGACATTATAGTAGAGAATATAGACAAAGTTTATTTAAAGATAGTACACCTTTAAGAAGTGAAGAAGAGCATTAGAGAAAAGCAACCGCTACTGCCCAAGTGTAAGGTCAAATGGGGTTTTATAGTGGGTTTTTGTCTTTGGAGTAAAGGGAGAAGCACTTTACATCTGAAGCCTTTTGTTAGAATGGGGAAATCCTGAAAACAATCAGCCATTGAAAACCCTATGAAGGTTGCTATGAGTCCACTGACTCCAGGACTCCACAGAACAACATACAGAATGATTAGCTCTAGGGCACTCCAGGAACATAGAGTATCCTCACTAATTTACAGAGGATATCTGTAATCAAGAAAGCACTGATTTGGGGTTTTAATAGGGGATTCTAGGCAGAAAGAAAGGGAAGAGAGGGCCCTCAGCAGCCATCTGCTTCTGGGCACACTTTGAGACATGAATATCAATGTGAGCTTCCTTTGAGACAAATGGCTTGATCTAGTGGTCAGTGCTTCCCTGATAAATAATATCCTTACAAATACCAGGACTGCTGGTACATAATATCCTTTACAAATGACCTGGTCTATAGCCAGCAATACCTTTACAAGGGGCCTGGTCAATGGCCAATAACTCTCTATTCAACTGGTGCCTCTGTGTCTAGAGTAAAAAGGGGGACCAAGACCCCTCCTGAGATAAAGAAAAAAAAACCCATTCCATAACCTAAGAAGGCTAGCCTAAGCTGAAGGGTAAGAAAAATATGATACACTTGAAAAGAAGATCAAAAAGAGAGAAGGAATACCTGTCCCTTTAATGAGATATGGGCTCAAAACCCCACAATCCATAACCCTTGTGCAGCTGTACAAAGCCAGCTAAGCCTCCTTTGTGGACCTGCCTGCTTCCTGACCTGTAACTCTCATGTGTAAATGAAGCTGTTTATGGACCTTCCCTGCTAGAGCTGCCCGCTTTTTTACTTCTTTCTCAGAAAACGTAACTTTTGCTCTGCCTTTGTCTTTCCATCTCCCTTCTCTTCACACCAGTGGAAATCCCGAGCCTACTTGCCCTGGGCACTCAGGGACTTCTCCTGTTTTCCAACTCAAAGCAAACTATCCCCAAAGTTCCCTTCTGAGTTCATTTTTAAGTTCCTTTACAAACATGACCAAATATCAAAGTTTTGCTGGCAGTTACACCTGGACCTATACTCTGTTAACAGTTTTATCTGCTGCACTTGATCAAATATTATTAAATATAGCACCTTTGGTTCTATTCCAAGTGGTTTTAAAGTGGTAAAAAGTCATTTCAACAAATGTTACATGACTTATATGGGTCAATACAAATCTTAAAAATGTAAATTTAAATTTTCCCATGGTATGGAAAAGAAAACTTACCTACCACTACCTTGTCCTTAGCATTTCTCTTAGAAAATTTGAAAGAAATGATTTTTCTGAGATGTGTATTTTTATAAGCTAAATGAGCCTCTTTCCAGTTTTGCATGCCAAAAATGTCCTTCCTGGGGGGTGGGGGGCTTGACACCATCTTTTTGCAATGTGAACATCAAGGAGGTAGATACCCTGTCTTCTTATCTCTGTGGAAGTGTAACCCAGGTGCCTGGCTCAAAGTCATCACTTCTTGCTTAGATAAAGCCAATGAACATGTATGTAATGAATGGGATCATTCTGGCTGTACAAAAATAGTAGAATTTCTTTTTGTCTGTGCACTTTCTTTAGTACATTACCACTGCAGTCTGGCTTAATGATTATGCAATAAAAAAATTGTTTCATTCTTCTGTAGAATTGTAGAAAAGATTTGCCGAGTTTGCAGAGCTTCTTTCCTTTAATTGAATTTCTTCAACAAAATGCAGATGTACTTATGTTTTTAATAATTTGTTTTATAAACTTGGAGTTGTGAAAGAAAAAAAGCCAGGTTAAGCAAGAAGACAGGGCTGAAAGTGGCTCAGTGTTACAGTGCTTGTCTAGCATGCTTTGAAGCCCTGGGTTCACTCCCTAGCACTGAAGAAAGGAAAGAAAGGAAAAAGAAAGAAAAAGAAAGAGAGAAAGAGAGAGAGAAAGAAAGAAAGAAAAGAAAGAAAAAAAGAAAAAGCAAGAAAGGCGCTGAATAAAACAAAATAACGAATCAAACTAAGGCATTGACAATGTATATTGTCTCACTGGGGATGTAACTCAGTGGTAAAGTGCTTGTCTGGCATAGACAGGCCCTTGGTTTCAATCCCCAGCACTACAAAAAAGAAAATTACTTATCTATTAAAAATAGAGTAGATTCCATGTACTTGTCCTGGAAAGAACAAACTGGATATAGGAAAGCAGAAGTTGAAGAGTTCAGAGCATGCAGAGCTTTTGGTCCTAGCTAAATCAATCTGTATAAGTTAATAAAAGGAAACTCAATAGTTCTTATATCAAAGCAACCCATTTATTTCAATGACAA
>VMDO01041800.1:0-10953 GCA_007922755.1 Pedetes capensis
CAGACCGCCTCTGATCTTGAACTTGCGATCCTGCTGCCTCCACCTCCTGAGTTGCTGAGATTACAGGTGTGTGCCACCATTCCTGGCTTGACTAATGGTTATTTCTGAGTATGAATTCAAGACTGTTTTCTGTCTCCTTCTCTCTCCATAAATTCATCTTCAAGAAATGAAGAATGCTGGAATGGATCAAAACAGGAGACACCACTTGATCTTGATCTTCAGGGTTAAAATTTGACTTCATAAAATATATTCAAGACCCTCTTTCTTTTTCTTTAGTTAAACAACTTTACCAAAGTGAAATTGGTACACAATAAACTGCATGTGCTTAAAGTGTACAACTGGATAAATTTTGACATGTAGACATCCATGAAACCATCAGTATAATAAAAATGGCCTCCATATCTATGACCCCCAAGAGTTTCTTCATGGCCCTTGTATCCTTCCTTCTTGTAGTTCCTAGTCACTACTCCCATCCCCAGGCAAACATTCATATGTTTCTTTCACTATTTTTTCTAGAATTCTATAGGAATGAAGTCATAATCTATGTACATTTTATAATTATATTGCAGATTTTTGGCTATTACAAATAAAATTTCTATGAATATTTGTGTATAAGTCTTTGTATGGATACCTACTTTTACTTCCCCTGGGTAATTATTAAGATAGTTACTTCAGCTTTCTTTCTGGTGGTGTTAGAATATCATATCTTTTTACCTATTTTGCTTTCAACTTATGTGTGCCTTTAAGTGTACTTCTTGTAGGTACCATACAATGGAATCTTGTTTTTTATATAATCTGACAATCTCTGACTTTTCATTGGGGTGTTTGAGCAATTTACACTTAACGTGATTATTAATGTGGTTAGAGTTACATCTATCATCTTGCTATTTGTTTTCTATTTGTCTCATTTGCTCCTTGTGTGTATCTCTTTGTCTTTTTCTGCCTTCTTTTGGATTATTTTTGTAGTTCCATTTTAATGCCTTTGTTGGCTTATTAACTATACCTCTTTGTTTTGCTCTTTTAGTAGTTACTTTAGGATTTATAGTATGTCTTTTTAATTTATCATGGTCTATCTTCATTTGTATTATGCCACTTCACATAAAGTATAAGAACCTTAAACAGGAACAGGGGCAGGGGCACACCTGTAATCTCAGTGACTCAGGAGGCCAGAAACAGACTGAGTAACTTAGTGAGACACTGACTTAAAATTTAAAAATTTTTAAAAGGGCTAGGGGTGCAATCCAGTGGTAGAACACTTGCAAGATATGTGTGAGGCCCTGGGTTCTAACCTCAAGTACTCCAAAAAAATAATTTAAACAGTATATTTCCATATCTCCCCTTCTATGCTCTGTTCTTTTATCATATATTTTATCACCATATGTAAAAAGTAAAATAAAAGTAAATTTTAGTTTTATCAAATTTGGAAAAACTTTGGCCACTATTTCTTCCAATATTTTTTCTGTTCTTTCCTATCTTTCCTTTGTTGTTGTTGTTGTTCGGTGCCACCAAGTCAGGTCAGATTCATATCAACCCTATGTACAGCAGAATGAAACACTCCCCAATTCTGTGCCAGGCACATGATCTTATTTATGTTTAAGCCCATTGTTGCAGACACTGTGTCAATCCATCTGGAGGAGGGTTTTCCTTTTTTTTTCACTGACCTGCCACTGTCTTAAACATGATATTCTTCTCCAGGGATTGGTCCCTTCTGTCTACGTGTCCAAAAAGTAAGGATGGCAGTCTAGCCATCCTTGCATTCCAAAGAGCACTGTGGTTGCACTTCTCTTAGGATTTCTTGGTTCTTTTGGCACTTCGTGGTATATTCAATATTTGTCTCCAGCACCATAATTCAAAAGCATCAATTCTTCTCCTGTCTCCCTTGTTCAATGTCCAGCTCTCATAACCATATAATGCAATTGAAAATACCATGGCATAAATCAGGCACACCTTCATCTTCAACGTGACATCTTTACTTTCTAATACTTTACAGAAATCTTTTGCCACAGCTTTTTCCAAAGCAATGCATCCTTTGATTTCTTGACTGCTGCTTCCATTGGTGTTGATTGTAGAACCAAGTAAAGCAAATTTGTGACCACCCTCAATCTTTTCTTCATTTATTGTGAAGTTGCATATTGAACCAGTTGTAAGGATTTTTGTTTTCTTGATGTTGAATCACAATCCATACTGAGGGCTGTGTTCTTTATCTTCATCAGTAAATGTTTCATATCTTCTTCACTTTCAGCAAGCAAAGTTGTGTCATCTGCATAATGCAGGTTGTTAATGAGTCTTCCTCCACTTTCGATGCTGTGTTCTTCTTCATAAAGTCCAGTTTCTTGGATTATTTGCTTAGCATAGAAATTTAAGATGTACTGTGAAAGTATATAGCCCTGATGCATACCTTTGTTGACTTTAAACCAAATAGTGTTTCCTTGTTCTGTTCAAACAACAGCCTCCCGGTCCACGTACAGATTCCTTAGGAGTACAATTAGGTGCTCTGGTATTCACATTCTTCACAGTGTTATCCATAATTTGTTATGATCCACACAGTCAAATGCCTCTGCATAGTCAACAAAACATAGATAGACAGCTTTCTGACATTCTCTGCTTTCAGGTAATATCCATCTGACATCAGCAATGTCATTCTTGGTTGCCTGCCCTCTTTTGAATCTAGCTGGATTTTCCAGAAGTTCCCTTTCTATATACTGCTGCAGTCATTTTTGAATGATCTTTAATAAAATTTTGTTTGCATGTGGTATTAATGATATCATCAGATAGTTTCCACATTCAATTGGATCCCCTTTCTTGGGAACAGGCTCAAATATGGATGTCTTCCATTCAGTTGGCCAGGTAGCTGTTTTCCAAATCTGTTGGCATAAACATGTTAGCACCTCCAGTGCTGCATCTGTTTGTTGAAACATGTTTATTGGTATGCCATCAATTCCTGGAGCCTTGTGTTTTGCCAATTCCTTCATGGCAGCTTCTACTCCATCCTTCAGTACCCTTGGTTCTTGATCATATGCAACCTCTTGAAATGGTTGGTCATCCACCAATTCTTTTTGGTATAATGACACTGTGTATTCTTTCCATCTTCTTTTGATGTTCCCTACATCATTTAATATTTTCCCTGTGGAATCTTACACTATTGCCACTCAAGGCTTGAATTTTCCTCAATTCCTTAAGATTGAGAAAAATAGAGCATATTATTCACTTTTGGTTTTCTGTCTCCAGATTTTTCTACATGTTTTTATAATATTTGATTTTTCTTCTCAAGCTGCCTTTTAAAACCTTCTGTTTAGCTCCTTAATTTCATGATACTTTCCTTTTACTTTAGCTGCTTAACATTCAAGGGCAAATTTCAGAGTCTCTTTTGACATGTAATTTGGTGTTTTCTTTTTTTCCTTCTTTTTAATAACCTTTTGCTTTCCTCATGAATGATATCTTTGATGTCATGCCACAACTAGTCTGGTCTTCTATTATTTGTATCTAGTGTATTAACATATTAACCATATTCTTGAGATGGTCTCTGAACTCAGGTGGGTTATATTCAAGGTCATATCTTGGCTCTCATGCCCTTGTTCTCCTTTTTTTCAGTTTCAGTTTGAACTTGCATATGAGCAGTGGATGGTCTGATCCACCATCAGCACCTGGTCTTGTTCTGACATTTGGTTTGGAGCTTTTCCATCATTTCTTTCCACAAATTTAGTCAGTTTGCTTCCAGTATGTTCCATCTGGTGAAGTCTATGTGTATTGCTGACGTTTATGTTGGTGAAAAAATGCATTTACTATGAAAAGGTCATTGGTCTGACAAAATTCTATCATGAGATCTCCAGCATCATTTGTCACCAAGGCAATATTTTCTGACCACTGAACCTTCTCTGTTTCCAACTTTTGCATTCCAGTCACCAGCAATTATCAGTATGTCCTGATTGCATGTTTGATCTCTTTCAGATTGCAGAAGCTGGTGGAAATCTTCCTTATCTTTATTTGTGGCCTTAGTGGTGGGTGCATAAATTTGAATAATAGTCATATTAACTGGCTTTCCTTGTAGGCATATGGATATTATTCTGTAACTGATAGCATTGGATTTCAGGACAGATATTGAAATGTGTTTTTTGATGATGAATGCAATCCCATTTCTCTTTAGTTTATCATTCCCAGCATAGTAGACCATATGATTATCTGATTCAAAATGGCCCATGCTGGTCCATTTTAGCTCAGTTATGCCTAGAATGTCAATAGTTTATGCACTCCATTTCTCTTTTAACAATTTCTGATTTTCCTAGGATACTGCATAGATTCCATGTTCCAATTATTAATGGATGTTTACAGTTGTTTCTACTCATTTTGAGTCATGCCATATCAACAGATGGAGGTCCCTGGGGCTTTACTCTATTCCCATCATTAAGGTACACTCTACTTTGAGGAGGCAACTCTCCCCAGTAGTCTTTTGAGTGCCTTCCATCCTGGGCACTATATCTGACAGGGTTTCTCTGCTATTCATAGGGTTTTCAATGGCTTGTTGTTTGGGGAGTGAGTTGCTTGGTCCTACTCCCTAGTCTGTCTTAGTCTAGAAGGTCAGCTGAAACCTGTCCACCATAGGTGACCCTGTTGGTATCTGAGATAATGGTGGCATAGCTTTCAGTCTCATAGCAACATGCAAGTTCCCACAGTACATCAAACTGACAAACATATGGAGGAACTTTCCCTTAGGAACATCAATTATATGTAACTTAGGTATATGAGGTTGTCCTATAGCTCACTGATGACATGTTCATTCATTTTTTATTCTTTTATTCTGTGTTTCATTACAGAGAGCTCCTATTGCTATGTCTTTAAGTGCATCAATTATTTTTTCTGCAGTACTAATCTGTCACTCATCTTATCCAGTGTTTTATTTATTTATTTATTTATTTTTTATTTTTTGTAGTACTTGGGGATTGAACCCAGAGACATGTGCATACTTTGTTTACAAGTGCTCTTCCACTGAGATGCACCCTCAGTCCATTTTCTTTTTATCTTGACTCAGGGTCTCACTAATTTATGCAGTCTGCCTCTGGTCTTGAGCTGCCATCCTCCTGCCTCTGCTTCCCTAGTTACTGGGATTACAGGTATGCACCTCTATGCTCAGCTCTCCACTGTATTTTTCTACTCGCATATTGTTGTTTTTATCTGTATAATTTTGATGTAGGTCTTTTTTGATATATATTCAATGCCTTTATTTAACATTTTCAATCGTTCTTCTAGATTTTTTGCACATATGGAATACACTTATATTAATTCTTTTAATGCCACTGTCTGCCAGTTCAAATATCTGCATCAGTTCTGGAGGTGTCACAGTTGATTTGTGATTCTCCTCATTCTGAGTTGTGTTTTCTTGCTACTGATTTTTCCTGGTAATCTTTTGTAGAATGTCAGAGATTGGGAGTTCTTGGATGCTGGATATTTGTGTATTCCTATTAATATTCTTGAACTTGTTCTAGAATGAAGTTACTCAGAAGCAGTTTGATCCTTTTGGATCTTGCTTTTAAGATCTTCTTGTCAGGGATAGAGCAGCCTTTAGTCAAGGGCTAATTATTCTCCACTACTGAGGCAAGACCTTCTATTACTCTCCTCAACATTCCAGGAGTTATGATGATTACCAGCCAGGTCAGTGAGACTAGCACTATTACTGATGCTCTGGTAGTACCAAGTGCTATTCCCTCTAATTCTTTTGTATGGGTCTTTCTTTGGCCTTGGGTAATTTTCATACATGCCTGTGTCACTATTCTGTTGAATATTTGAGGTGGACCTTCTGTAAACCTCTAGAAAATTTTCCCTGTGCAACTCTCTTCTTGCCATTGCTCTGTTTTGTTAACTCTAGGTCTCTTGCTCTCTTAGGCTTCTTAGCAATGTCTCCCCAACTCAAAGAGTCTGATGTAACCCATCTGGAATTGCACTCAATATACAGCATCCTGGAAACTCGAAAGCAGTATTCTGGGCAATAGTATGGCTAATCCCATTGATTTCCCATATCTTATGCAATATAATCTTCAGAGCCTTCTATTCAATTATTTAATAACCACTGTTTGAAAGATTATGTCTAATATTTTCTTTATTTCAGATAAGAAAGTAAACCCTGTCCTTGTTACTGAATCTTTGTTTGAAGTTCCCAGTTACCCCTCTTTGGGCTTCAAGTTTGACCCTCTTTCTAATTGACTCCCTTGGGATAGTTTCTTCCTCAAGTGTATGCATAGTCAGAACAGGAGAGATCTACTCTTGTCTCTGGAGAGAATAGTTATTTTTCATGTTAGCCTTTGCTTTGGATTAATGCTTCCTTAATTATCTATATACTATTATTTGGAAAGATGCTGAAGCTCAAGATCAGAAGTTGTACATGGGGCAATGAACCATGGAGGCCACTCAGTGTCCTCTAACATGGTCTTCATCAAGAAGCACAAAGGCAATCTTTATTTCAGTCTAGAACAGGAGGGATCAGATATCTCACATTGACTAGAGTGTCCCTTCACCAAATCTGCTTCTCATGACATCAGCAGTTGGCTGTGGATTTGATCATTCAAAATTTGGTCAAAATGTCACATCTATTTTGGAATAAAATAGGAAGAAAGGAATAAAAAATTGTTACTCAAATGCCAGAATTGTGCTTCCAATTATTTATAGTTTGCCATATGTGATTATGTAAAAATTAACTCTCTGTAGTTCTCTTTTCATGGGGTGCTTTCAGTTTTTCTCCATTAATATTTGTTTTAGGGTTGGTTTTTATTTTTTTTTTCAATACTGGGAGCTTTAACTCAAGGCCTCACACATGCTAGGCAAGTGCTATCCTGCTGAGGTGCATCCCAGTGCCTTTTTATATTTTATTTTGAAACAAGGTCTCACTAAATTGTGCAGGCTGCCTCTGGCCTCAAATTCACAATCCTCCTACCTCAGCCTCTCAGGTCACTGGGATTACAGGCATGCGCTCAGCAATTCTTAGATATTTAATTAAATATATCCTCCAGTTCTGCCCATAGGCAAACACTTGAACTTGGGGGGGGGGTTCAGATCATAATAACTATAGCTCAGATGGAAAGGACAGATAAGACAAGCCACTCCTTTACAGGTGACTTGAATCAGAAATGTTTTTCCCTGGACATACTATAGCTCACATTATTAAATCTGAATGTGCAGATACTTACTAGTGATAGAAATTCATCTCAAGAAAATTTAACAAAAATCAAAATTTTACATTTAAAATTCTAGTCTGGTTCATAGGAATAATTAGCCTTTACCCAGACAGAGATTATCAAGCAATTTTTCTCCATATAGCTACTCTTATCATTTGTGGCAAGGATATTTTGATAGTATTGTAAAGTGTCCTAATGGGGAAAAAGTTGACCTTTTATGAGTCTATGAATTTAGGATCAAATGACTGATAATATTCCATCTAACATTCAAAAATAGGCAGTAACTGAAAATCAGTAATAATCTTTAGAAAACAGTTGATGCAGATCCTCAAATACTTGAAGTGAATCACTAGAAAGTAGTGATTAAAAATGTTTCTTTGATCACTCCTCTTTTCTTGGTAACACAGAAAATCAAGTTATTAGGCTTTGACCATTCTATTCAGAAGAATTATTATCAAGTTGGAAAGTCTTAGGAAGGCAGTATTGTGCAGCTGAAAAGGCACTGCCAGAAATTTCTATATCTGGGCTCAAATCAGCCATGAAAAGATATGAGCTGGATTTATAACACCCTATATGGTAACTTTCTTGACAAAGAGTAAATTTCTCATTCATTGAATGGGTATTTTGTAGGCCCCTACCAATTATCATGTAGCATGAACCGAAAGGAGAAAAGGCAAAAGTGAATGAAATAAAGTTTGCTTTGAGGAGCCCTTTAAGTTGGGGTCATCAAAGTCATTCTATTGACATATCCCATGTACCTCCTGTTTCTCTTTTGGGGCACTGATAGTAAGAGAAAAGCTACATCTTGTATGCCTACAAACTGTCTAATTAAAATTTATTTGTCTACCTTTTGTAGACAAATTACATTTGTCTTTCTCTAATTAACAATCTCCCCAGAGATAGGACTTGTATCTAAGGTTACTTTTCCAGTCCTTCCCATTCTTTCCCTCCCCACCAGAACCATAGACAGAAGACTTCAAAAAGCACAGCAAGCAGCTATTTTATAGGCTTCAATGACTCAAATTCCCAGGATTCTCCATTATGCCAGGTAATATAGATATGTTGTTGCTGTTGTTAGGTGCCCTCAAGTCAGGTCTGACTCATAGCAGCCCTGTGTACAAGAGATGAAATACTCCCTAACACTGTGCCATGCCTGGCACTACTGCCAGTGCTTCTCTGCTATTTATAGTGTTTTCAATGGCTGATTCTGTTTTGGGGAGTGGGCTGCCTGGTCCTTCTCCCAAGCCTACAGCACCTAGTATTCTCAGGTGGTCTCCCATACAAGTACTAACCAAGCCAGACCCTGCTTAACTTCCAAGCTTAGATGAAATTGAACACTAGGGTGGGTATGGTTGCAGGCTAACATAGGTATCTGTTCTATTTTTGAGTGACTTTATATGATTCTTATCTGTTTTAGAATTGTATATCTTGGAACAGAGGCAAGGCTCATCGTGCCTCAAAGAAAGACTTAAAATTGAATTCTAAAACTGTGGCATGTTCATATGATGCAATATTATTCATCAATAAAGACAGTGGGCTACTGATAAATCTCAAATGGACTATTGTAAATGAAAGAAGGCCAACCTAGAAGGTTACATATTGTACGATATCTTTTTTTTTTTTTTTTTTTTTTTTTTTTTGCAGTACTGGGGGTTGAACCCAGGGCCTCGCGCCTGCATGCTCTGCAAGTGCTGGACCACTGAGCTGCACCTCAGCCCATTTTTTTTTTTTTTACTTTTTGAGACAGGGTCTTGCTAAGTTACACAGACTGCCTCTGGTCTCAAACTTGCGATCCTCCCGCCTCCACCTCCTGAGCCACTGGGATTACAGGCGTGCGCCACCACGCCCAGCCCTGTATGATATCATTTATTATGGTGTTCTGGAAAAGGCAAAACTATAGGAATGGACAGTAGATCAAGAGTTGCCAAGAGAGCCACACAATTTGGAAGGCAGAAGCAGGAGGATTGTGGGTTTGAGGCTAGAGGCAGCCTGTGTAACTTAGCGAGATCCTAATTCAAGATAAAAAAATTAAAATGGGACTGGGGGTACAGCTCAAGAATGCTTGCAAAGTATGAGCAAGGTCCTGGGTTTAATCCCCGGGTTGCACACACACACACACACACACACACACACAGTTGCCAGGGAAGCAGGAGTAGGAGAGCGCATGAGGACTGCAAAGGGATATGAAGGGATTTGGAGAGTAAGTGTTCAATATTTTCATAGGGCTGTGGTTACTCTACACTTATCAAAATGCATGCAAAAAGGGTGAATTTTATTCTATGTAAATTGTTGTTGTTGTTGTTAGGTGCCATCGAGTCGGTATCTGACTCATAGCAACCCTCATAGGGTTTTCAATGGCTGACTGTCTCGGGATTGCCTTGGGAGTGGATTGCCAGGCCCTTCTCCCATTTTTGCAGTGCTGGGAATTGAACTTGGGACCTCAGAGACTGTAGCGCAGCGCTCTACCAACTGAGCTAAATCCCAGCCCTTATGTAAATTATACCTCAGCAAAATTGAGCAGGAGACTGAGTTCTAGGAAATGGCCTGTGTCCCTTAGAACCTATCATCTTGAGTCTGTGTGTTAGGGAAATGCTGAGAATGGTGAGCTCATATTGGATGCAATCCTTGAGGTAATATGTATTTCTATGATACACATTAGTTTGCACTCAGCTGTACCAGCCAGCCAGGATAAATAAGTGTGTGTGTGTGTGTGTGTGTGTGTGTGTCTTAGTTAAGACAATGAAGGAAAGCTACACTGTTTGTAATTAAGGGATAAAATTGAGGACATTACTGGTAAAACTGGCTACATGTAAGGCACTCATTTAAGGATTTTATATGCACAAATAATTTAGTTTTCACAACAACCATATAGTAGGTGCTATTACCATCCCTGCTCTCCAAATGAGAAAACTGAGATATGATATAGATAGGTAAATTGCCAAAAATCAGCCAGTTACTAAGTGGTGAGGCTGGAATTCAAACCTCAGCAGTCTGGTTCCAGACTGGTTCCACTCCACTATATTGCCTTTCTAATAATTACAGAATATTAGGGAGAACATTAGAAAATAATTGTTTCCATCTATAATTCGAGTCAAGTTTAATTTCCAGGATCGTTTTTAATAAACAAAGGGCAATGTTCTCCCCACTCAAAACCAAAGGGAGAAATCAGGAAGTATTCATAAAGTCATTTATTCCAAGTCATCTTTTATTAAACTACACTAGTCTTCACTTTGACAGGGAAGAGAAAGATAAGACAATATTTTGGAAAAGGAGAAGACAATATGTTTATGGGAAGGTCAAAGGAGAGGCTATGTCACGATTTATTATGAGTATCACATATCTACAGAACTTCCCCCCCATAATTCAGTGTCTTGATATATAATTTTTCACAGGTACCATTTATCCCATTAGTACCACATGTCCTAATATTATGGTTGTTGTTGTTGTTGTTAGGTGCCGTTGAGTCGGTATCTGACTCATAGCGACCCTCATAGGGTTTTCAATGGCTGACTGTCTCAGGATTGCCTTGGAAGTGGATTGCCAGGCCCTTTTCCCATTTTTGCAGTGCTGGGAATTGAACTCAGGACCTCAGAGAGTGCAGCTCAGCGCTCTACCAACTGAACTAAATCCCAGCCCCAATATTATGGTAGTGACTCTAAAACTGCACTCCAACAGTAAAAAAAAAAAAAACAAAAAACCCCTACAACTTACACAAAATCCTTAGAAATATATTTACCTCCTCTCATTTTATTTCAGTGAAAATTTTTAGAAAATAAATCCATTTGGATAT
>VMDO01041801.1:0-10960 GCA_007922755.1 Pedetes capensis
CAGGAGGATTGCAAGTTTGAGACCAGAGGCAGTCTGTGTAACTTAGCGAGACCCTGTTTCAAAAAGTTAAAAAATGAGTTGAGGGTGCAGCTCAGTGGTCCAGCTCTTGCAGAGCATGCAAGCGTGAGGCCCTGGGTTCAACCCCCAGTGCCGCACACACACACAAAAAGACTAAGAGCAAGTAAGAAGGACACTGCGGGCAAAAGGAACTGTCTGCAAAGATGTGGAGGCAGGGGAAGCTGAGCACATCACCTTCAGGAACTGTGAAGGAGCTCTGCATGGCTGGAGCAGACAGGAAGGTGGGGCAGGAAGAGAGGGGCCAGGGGCCAGTGCAGGGAAAGGCCATAGGGCCAGGCAACTGAGTGCAGGCTTATCCAAGGCTCCACTCTCTTCTTTGTTCTTAAACGAAATCACGCAAACCGTACCCATGTGCTCACTGCCCAGTAGGAGGCCAGCCATGTCCCGACACATTCTATGATTTGCAAAGGCCTTGTCATAAATTAAAGAAGATCCAGAAGAAAACGCAGGTAGGGCCTTGGGTTAACTCTGAGCTTCTAACAAAGGAAAAAGTCCTTGCATTTTCATCATTTCAAAACACGGGCTCGGAGCCTCCTTGGAACGAAGGGCACAGAAGCATGCGTGGTAGCTGCCACTTCAGAAAGGGCCAAGATGTGGGGGTCACCAGCCAACCAGAGCAGAGGAGGCCACCTGAGAAATTCATCTGGAAAGAAGACATGCCAGAAACAAGCAAAACAACAACAAAAAGGGGGAACTGTCTGTGGTTTGGGAGGAAATCTGACTCTACACTGTGGAACACAGAAGGGAGGAAGAAGAAAGGGGATGGACTGGGAAGGACAGCGTGTGTCAACATGGAATGCGCCAGGGGCGTGGGAGAACGGGTGTCCAGCCCTGCGCTCCACTGCAGCCAGCTGGTCACCTTTATGATACTCCTCTTTGGACAGCTGCCATTTGGCCATTCCCCAGCTGTCCCCAACCTGTGGCTGAGTTCCCTATTCACTTTTAAATGTCACAGTTATTGTACTCCCTTCTGGGCTTTTGTCAGCTCAGGAAGCAGACCCTGTCTTTAGGCTGCAGCTGGCGCTGGGTGCTGGGCAACTTTCCAAGCTCCCTGGGCACTGGGGAATTCAGACAGAGGATTCTCAAGACTGGGGCCCTGGAAGCCACGGATGAGTAATAAGCCTTCTGTGACCAGGATTGGATTTCATCAGCTCTATGGGAACTGTCTCGGTTCTCTGGAAGGCCCACTCTTACCCCACTACCTCTTCCTCTTGGATTCTCAGGCTTGGATTTGGGGACGGGGCAAGCAATGGATTTCAGAAAGGCCTAGGCACCAAGTGGAAGGCCAGCCGAGTAAACCTAGTGGCCACCAGGAGTGGAGTTGGGGACGCAGCCCCTGGGGCCCTTGCTTCTGGAGTGGAGATGTTAGACTTGGAGAGGCTGAGCTGGAGATCTTGTCTGAAATGATGAGTGCGTCTGGAGTGGAGCAGGCCAACCTGGGGTGACCCACCTTCCTAAGAAAAAAGTATTGTTAGTTTTCTGGTCGAAGTACAGTGAAAAACAAGGGAGGAACATCTGGGTGTGGTGGCTCATACCTGTAATCCCAGCCACTCAGGAGGTAAATGCAGGAGGATTGTAAGTTCAAAGTCAGAGGCAACTTCTGTAACTTAGTGACCCTGACTCAAAATTAAAAATGGGCTGCTAGTGCCCCTCAGAGGTAGAGGGCTTGCAGGCATGTGCAGGGCCCTGGGTTCATCTCCGCCAGGACCAGGAGGGCAGGAAGGAAGAAAGAAAGGAAAGAAGGGAGGGACCGAAGGAGGGAGGGAGAGAAAAGAAAAGAAAAGAGGAGAAGAGAGAAGAGAAGAAAAAAAGAAAAGAAGAAAAGAGAAAAAGAAAAAAGATGCCTTTGTGCTGAGCAGTCAGGTCAAGTTGTTGCTAGGAAGGCTGGGCTTTTCTCCTTGAAGCCCTCCCTCCCTTGGCCTTTGGCTTTTGACCTTCTGGCAGGGGCCCCAGTGAGGTAGGTGTGACTGGGTGACCCCCAAGCCTCTCCCAGCTCTGAAATCCTCAGACTCCATGGGCTAAGGCGCTCCAGGCTTCCTGGCACTGTGCTCCACGCTGTTCTCTGATTTTGTGGGCCAGGTGGAAGAATCTGTGTCCACTCCCTCTGTTTGATTTATGGGAGAGCAACCCATAGGGAACTGAAGGGTTCTTTGGCCAGACCTTGATAAACAGGGGCTTGGGGACCAGTGGCTGGTTGCAGTTTTCCTAACCTGGAAAATTCTGGGAAGAAAATCACCAGCATGAGTTACAGCTGCTGCCTGCCCTCCTCTTTGATACTCCATCTGCCGCACACGCACGCGCTCCCAGTCCTGTCCAGCCAAGGGTGGGAGGAAGCCTCCTTAGGCTCCTGATTTCCCTTGGTGGCCCCAATCTTAACGAGGCCACAGAGTAGAACATGAGAACAGGACATGTCCCAAACCCAGTGAATGGCCCTGTGACATCCCAGGGGGGGCCCTAGCCTGCCCCCAGCTCTCTCCCCCACAGTCACAATTTATTTACTCTTCATTGCTACAGAATCTGCCCACTGCAAGAGGAAATTGCAGGGAGTTGTGGCCAATATTGTATGAGTTATAAAAGGGTTTCAAGTTGAGCCAAAAATCTATCAAATCTAAAATAACATTTGTGCTCCGTTTCATCTTTAGGGTAGACGTTGAGTGTTTCTAAAGGCGCTGTCAAGCCAAAGTTTGACAGATGGAGAAGAAAGAATGTTGTTGTGATGGCTTCTTTTGTTGCTATAACAACCCAGATAAATATTTCCCTATACCCTTGTCTTCATTTTCCTGATGGTAAACATTTGTTTTTTAGTTTACTAATTTCAGTTTCCATAAAGGTTTGGCTAACCCCATAGTAGCCAGAGCTGCACCTACACAAGTTTGTATAGGAGTCTTCAGTGGCACAAAGTTTTTAACATTCAAGACATTTACTTTCTTTTTGTAGTGTAATGAACTGTAAACTGAATGACAGACTGCAGGTTAAAGATAAGTAAGGTTAGGTAATCAAATCTTAACAAGTACTGGAGTTTGAACCTTGGCTTTGGCGTATGGGGGCACCCAGAACTGAAGTGTCTTCTCCAGATGTTAGCACTTACAAGTGCATCCTGATGTTCCGCAATAATGCTTTGGCTCTCAGGAACCACTACGCAAATAAGTTTATGTGTGGCTATGCATGTTAATTCTTTTGTTTATTTCTCTTAGTTCATTTTCACTCAATTTCTATAAGCTTAAATGAGGTCCTATATCCTTTCTAGAATAAGTTGCACTCAGAAGTCTCCGCCATCTTAGAAGAAGGTGGGGTTTGTGCTCATGCCCATTAAGCAGATGAGTTTTGCACAAGTTCTACCTGTAAGTGTTAGTAGCTGCCATCTTGGTACTAAGGCATCCAAAATACAACTTGAGAGTTCTGGCTGGTTCTCAAGAGTGGATGACAGAGTCTTAGGGATAAATATATTTATTTAATTCAACCAAGTCCTATTTTAATAGAAATAATTTTAACCCTTAACTGGTATCATGCTTCTGGGATCACATTTGACCCTATGACACACATACCCACTCTTAGTAAGTGCTACAAGGCTCCATGTCTGGCATCTGCCCAGTGGTCTATTTTTTACTAACTTTTGATTAACTAAGGTTAATAGCATAATAGTGTATTCTGACTAAATATTAACTACTTATTTTTGCATATGAACACAAAGAAGACAACATTTGGAGCAAGATTTAGGGAACAGCCTGGCCATAGATACTATTATCTTCTAACCCAAACCCATCACTCACATGTGCTTGGCTGGAAACACATTCTGGTTGTTCTTTTGGAGTCAGCTCCAGGCCAGGCTGGCTGAGTTGGGTCTTCCCCCTCAGAACTTACAGCAGAGGCTCAGAGCATAGAAGACACCAACGTTTTCTTATAGTTTCTCAGAGTAGATGTCACCTTCATTCTTTTGTCTCATTTCCACTAACAAGTCCTAGAATGACCTCCCCACCAGACCTCTTGACTCTTTGTTGGCTCTACAGAAAGCTCCCATGTCTAGTCCCTGACTGCACTCTCTTGTATAGATTCAGTTTGTGGATATTAAAGCTGGGAAGAGGACCAGGCGCAGTGGTGCACACCAGTAATCCCAGCGACTTGGGAGGCAGAGGCAGGAGGTTTGCAAGTTGAAGACCGGAGGCAGCCTGAGTAACTTAGCAAAACCCTAACTCAAAATAAAGACTAAAAATGGGCTGGGGATACAGCCTAGTATAGAGCCCTTGAAAAGTATGTGTAAGGCCCTGGGTTCAATCCCCAAGAACCACAAAAAAATAAAGCTTGAAGGACACTGGAAATTAGCTAGTCTAGCTCACTTCTTTCACAGGGAAAGAGCTGGTGGTGTAGAGAAGTGAAAGGTTCTTCCTGAGATCACACAGGAAGTAGCAGAACCGGCTTTCTGGAGGCCCAGCCCAGGTCAGTGACACATTACTTCAGCACTTAAAAATTATAGTCATGGGAACATGGCAGCCCTTCATTATGATGCCCGGGAGGTTTCACCAGGTGAAAGATGACCTGAGTTTACCTCTCACCCCTCTTCTTGGGAGTGACGCCCTGAAGGAGCAATGCTTTGCTCAGGATACTCCATGGTACTGACCAAATCATCCTTCTGGCCCCTGGGGTCCATCGAATTCCAGAAACTCATTCACCTTTCTGGTAGCAGCTGGAGGAAGCCTAGTGCTGGATTCTCGCTGGCATATAGATGAATTGGAAGCCTGCTGGGCACAGGATCTCCAAGCAGGGCACAGAGGCTTGGGAGCACCCAGGACTGAAGTGCCTTCTCCAGATGTTATCACAAATGCATTCTGATGTTCCGGAATAATGCCTTGGCCCTCAGAAACCACCACCACCCAATAGCAAACATTCTGGGACTGGACCCTTCTCACCTGTGTTACCTTTTCAATGTTAAACCCATTGAGCCCTCTGGCCTGGCCACCTTCCTGGCATTCTCTTCCCTAACCCACTTTTATGCAGTTGGTCCCAGCTATCAGAGCCAGTGTTTCTTTCCTTCCCCTATGGGAGAAGGACCTGGCAACCCCCTCCCAAAAATCAATCTGCCATTGAAAACCCTATGAACAGTAGAGAAGCACTGACAATAGTGTTTCCGCTGTTGTACAGAGGGTCGCTATGAGTCTTATACCGACTCGACGGCACCTAACAACAACAACAACATGGTAATGGGAGCCAACTGTGAGGACTCTGCTCCCTGGAATTCCTTCAAAACCACTGCCTCTCCTCCGACAGCTGGCGCTCAGTGCGGTGCTCAGTGAGGCTATACCAGGAACTAGCTCGAAGTCATCCTAGGCTCCCCAGAGCCACTGCCTGTGCTCTGTGTTTTCCTAGCAGTGCCCACCCTCCATCCCACCCCACCCCACCCCACCCCACCCCACCGAGGCTTCTCTAGCCTTCACAAGTGCAAGAGCAAAATCCATTAGCACTTGCAGCAGTGATTGGGAAAAACACACAAGCTAAACTCAAAATATTCCTTTCTTTCCTCCTCCACCACTTAATTGGGAGGAAGAGCTGCCACCGCTATTTCTTGTAGAATCTGACCTTTCCTTTCTGAGTTGCTCAAGGCAGATTTTTTTTTTAGCACAGTGACTTGGGCAAGAGCAAGAGGAATGAGCCACTCCTCAAACAGCCGCCTGCAGCCGGGCGCGGTGGTGCCTGTCATCCCAGCGACTTGAGAGGTAGAGGCAGGAGGATCGCAAGTTCGAGACCAGAGGCAGTCTGCGTAATTTAGCAAGACCCTGTCTCAAAAAGTAAAAAAATGGGCTGAGGGTGCAGCTCAGTGGTCCAGCACTTGCAGAGCACACAGGTGCAAGGCCCTGGGTGCAACCCCCAGTACCGCAAAAACAAACAAACAAAAAACCAGCTGCCTGCCTGGGTCCTACTGTTCTTTTTCTGAGTGCCCTGTGCTCCCTCCTGTGCTTCAGCTAATGAGTTGTTAATGATAACCAGGTGTAGAAACATTGGCTCCAGCTGTGACGGCAGATCTATTAAACAAAGAGACCAAAGAATGCTCCTTACAAGAAATAAGTCACCTAGCTATGTGGCCATCAGGTTAACAGATGTCATCATTTGTCCCTCTCAGAATTGAATACAGGGCTGGGGTGTAGCATGGGTGAGGCCCTGAGTTCAATCCCCAGCTCTGCAAAAGAAATATATTATTATTATTATTAGTAGTAGTAGTAGTAGTAGTAGTAGTAGTAGTAGTAGTATTTAATAATGCAATACCATTGTAGCTCAAGGCAGACCAGTTCACTGAGTGAATTTCATCTTCCTTTCTGTTACTTTTACTCACCCATCTTTTGCATCTAACATCCTTGCATTCCTTGGCATTTTTCCTAACTTTGCTCCAACTACCTTCTCTTCCACCCGGCTCACAGTCACTGCATCTGAACTGGGTCCTCTCTGATGTCCCAGCCTCCCTGGGCCTCTCTGTCACTATAGGGCTTCAACTTGTTATTGTTGTTAGGTGCCATCGAGTTGTGTCCGACTCATAGTGACCCTGATAGGGTTTTCAATGGCTGATTGTTTTGAGATTGCCTCAGGAATGGATTGCCACATCCTTCTCCCATTTTTGTGGTGCTGGGAATCGAACTCGGGACCTCAGAGACTGCAGAGAGGGTGCTCTACCAAAGGGCTTCAACTAGGAGCCACAAAGTGCTATCGCAGCAGAGAGAAGGAAGCCGCCTCCTTCTGGGGATGAGACTGCAAGAAAACAAAAGGGCATGTGGCCTTTTCTTTGATTCAGGGAAAAGGTTAAACCCATCTCATGCTGTGGTAGCCGAGGAGGGCACACACCATCATCCCTGTGCTTTGGAATGCCTCCCTTCCCCCGTATTTCTCAATCCTGTCTGCTCGACTCCTCCGCCCCCATGCTGCAGTACGGTATACTTAGAAATTACCTTAACCTCCTTAGCCTTGGTGTCTTTAGCTATACAATTCAAAAGCAGGTACGCTGGAAGCCGGGCTGCCAGCATGAGTCCTTGGATGACAAACCACTTCCAAGTTGTAGCAATTATTTTGTTTTGTTTGGGGAAGGGATGGCAGTGAATGATTTAAACAAAACCGTACAAGGAGCTGGGTGCGGTGGCGCACACCTGTAATCCCAGCAGCTCGGGAGGTGGAGGCAGGAGGGTTGCAAGTTTGAGACCAGAGGCAGTCTGTATAACTTAGCAAGACCCTGTCTTAAAAAGTGAAAAACTGGGCTGAGGGTGCAGATCAGTGATCCAGCACTTACAGAGCATGCAGGTGCGAGGCCCTGGGTTCAACCCCCAGTACAACAAAAAACAAAACAAAACAAAACAAAACACAAGGGTGTAGCTCAAGCATGGAAAGCAGACGTGGAACAATTACCTGGGCCCTTCGACCAGCCTCTGTAGCTGCCTCTTAGAGCCTCTTACCTAGGCTCAAATTGTCTCCTGTGACACATGCTGGGACTGAGTGATGCCAAACACGTGCTGTGACACCTGCTGCCTGCAGGATGCTGCTCCTGCCTGACCCACGTGCCATGGGGACGAGTCCCTGCCTTCTCCCCAGCCTTCTCCCATGGAGGCTCCCTGCCCGGAAGCCCGAGAAGGGGGTCCTCACCTCTGACGCCTCTTTTCTCCCTGTCTCCCGGCCGCAGTACGCTGTCCAAATGCTGCCACGCGATGGTGGCACTCATCTACCCCTTCAGCTGGCAGCACACCTACATTCCCGTGCTGCCGCCCGCCATGATCGACATCGTGTGCTCGCCCACCCCCTTCCTCATCGGGCTGCTCTCCAGCTCGCTGCCACTGCTCCGGGAGCTGCCGCTCGAAGAGGTGAGCCTGACTGGCCTGTCTCCCTCCAGAGTGGGCCGCAGAGCTGGGGAGGGCCGGGGCTCCACCACGCTCCATCTCTGACAGGTTCTGCCCAGAGTCAAGCTCAGTCAACCCCTCGGTGACTGCAGGCACTTTCCCCTCTAAATGAAGTGACCAGGGCAGACAGGCATTGAGGGGGCAGCAGTGAACACCTAGCTGGACATCAGAAATAACCATCAGGGCCAGGCGCGGTGGCGCACGCCTGTAATCCCAGCGGTTTGGGAGGTGGAGGCTGGAGGATCGCAAGTTCAAGACCAGAGGCAGTCTGTGTAATTTAGCGAGACCCTGTCTCAAAAAGTGAAAAAATGGGTTGAGGGTGCAGCTCAGTGGTCCAGCACTTGCAAAGCATGCAGGCGCAAGGCTCTGGGTTCAACCCCCAGTACCACAAAAAAAAAAAAAAAGAAAAGAAAAAAAGAAAGAAAAGAAATAACCATCAGGCCAGTTGGGGTGGCGCACACCCGTAATCCTAGCGACTAGGGAGGTCTAGGCAGGAGGATCTTGAGTTTAAGGCTAGAGGCAGCCTGCATAATTTAGCAAGGCCCCCATCATAAAAGGAAAAAACGGGCTGAGGGTGCAGCTCCATGGTAGAGCACTTGCAAAGCATGTGCAAGGTCCCAGGTTCAACCCCCAAGTAGTGAAAAAAAAAAATCAATTCTGTCCTGCCATAAGTCCTTACCCCAGCACTGAGAGAAGAAGGCTTATAAAGAGCTCCCAGCCGGGTACGGTGGCGCACACCTGTAATCCCAGTGGCTGGGGAGGTAGAGGCAGGAGGATCACAAGTTTAAGACCAGAGGCAGTCTGCGTAATTTAGCGAAACCCTGTCTCCAAAAGTAAAAAAGTGGGCTGGGGATGCAGCTCAGTGGTCCAGCACTTGCAAAGCATGCAGGCGCAAGGCCCTGGGTTCAACCCCCAGTACTGAAAAAAAAAAAAAAAGCTCCCAGGAACTGGAATGGGACTAATGACAGAGTGGACAAGGACTGTGTACCTATAACAGGTCCTCTGTCATATCAGTTAAGATGACAGCTACCAAGCCAAACATGGCATGCGCTTGTCATCTCAGTGCTTGGAGGCTGGGGCAAGAGTATCAAATTTCAGGCCAGCTCGGGCTACGTGGCGAAACCCTGTCTCAAAATAAAGTACAAGAACACAGGTGCTTTGTTTGGTGGGGTTTTTGCAGTACTGGGGGCTGAGCCCGGGGCCTTGTGCATACTCCCAACCACTCTACCAATGAGCTGTACCTCCAGCCCCTTTTTTATTTTTTATCTTGAGACAGTGTCTCACTAAGTTACACAGGCTGCCTCTGGCCTCGAACTTGCATCGATCCTCCTGCCTTAGCCTCCCAAATGCTGGGATTATAGACGTGGGCCACCACACCCGGTTTATGCTTTGGGTTTTTAGATTAGCATCCAAGAGGAGAAAGTGCTACTTGGCATTTCTGCGTTTGCTTAGTCCCCTTCCTCTAAGTAATGTCTGCCCCCGTGTGCTAAGGCCCTCAGCAGTCAGAGAGGGACCTTAGGAGACTGGACAGCGCCCAGTCCTGAAGCTGGGTGCAGCATCTGCCCCACTGTTCTCCCCGGGCTCCGGGTGTTGGTCCTCTAACTGCCTGGACATGAGGGGTTTGTGTGGGTGCCCTGTGCTCCTCACGTGGCTCGTTTCAGCCGAAGATGGGTGTGGGAGGAACAGGGGGAGACCCCTCTGCACCCCACAGGTCTCAGGACATGTCAGAGCCGCGTGTTTCCAGCTGTGGCTGGGTGGCCAGCCAGGCCCCCTGCTCGTCCTCCATCATAGCCAGCGGCCTAGGCCCTGGCCCTGGGCCTCGGCCTCCCCTGGGGAGGAAGGGGAAGGTGCTTCCTCCAGAAGGACGTAACTAACGAAGGCCCACTGCCTGCAGCTTGACTGTGTCCCCAGGCCAGGGGGACCCCACTTCTCTGCACGTCTCCCCTGTCCCTTTGAGAGAAGTGTGAAGGTACAGTGAGCAGCTGGGAGGAAACAGGGCGAAGCCCCAGCATGTGGAGTGGTGGCGTCAAGTGGGCTGGGAGCCAGTAGGGGCCTCGAGTGTCTTCTGTCCCACCTCAGTGACCCCCAAACACTGAAAAAGGAAAAGAAGTAAAAATAAAAAATAAAAACAGAAGCTCTGCTGCAGCCAGTCTGAGCCAGGCCCCGCGTCTGGTCAGCGGCACACGTGTCCTGACCCGTGGTGGCTTCACTGTAAGAAGGCCCCGTCCCACTTCACCAATGGTTGCGGTCGCAACGTGGGGGAACCGGAAGTGCCCCCTACCCACACGTTCCAGCTGCTCTGAGTGTCAAGAAGGCTGAGGGTCCATCTCCATTCCGGAAGTGCTGGTGACAGTACTCGTCCTTTCCCTCTGTCTCTAGGTCCTCGTGGTTGACCTCATCAACAATCGGTTCCTCAGACAGGTGAGTGTGAAGGCCGGCTTCATGCTGCTCCCTTGGTTTCCCCGTATCCTTGAGACTTAGCTCTCTGCCGTGGAGGTGCTCTGTGGTAGGCCTGGGGCTGCTGGCCAACCTGGGCAGCCCCAGGCAGGGTGGGCCATGGGTGACCTGTACGGGACGGCGGCAAAGAGGAGAGTTTTGGCAAAGGATTGATTTCCATGTGTTCAGACACAAAAAGGCTTCTAACTAGCCGGGTGTGGTGGCGCACGCCTGTAATCCCAGCGGCTCGGGAGGCAGAGGCAGGAGGATCCCAAGTTCGAGACCAGAGGCAGTCTGCGTAACTTAGCGAGACCCTGTCTAAAAAAGTAAAAAAATGGGCTGGGGGTGCAGCTCAGTTGTCTGGCACTTGCAAAGCATGCAAGTATGAGGCCCTGGGTTCAACCACCAGTACTGGGGGGCTGGGGTGGGGAAGGCTTCCAAATATCAGAACCAAGACACAAAATTATATATATTATTTTGCTGGGGTTTGGTTTGGTTTTGTCTGTTTTTGTTGTTGTTGTTGTTGTTGTTGTTGTTGTTTTCTTTTTTCTTTCTTTTTCTTTTTCTTTTTTTTTTTTTTT
>VMDO01041802.1:0-10948 GCA_007922755.1 Pedetes capensis
GGCTTTTTCATTATACCTTTTGTGTGGTTGAGATGATGAAAATTCCTGGAGTCCTTTTCTCCATCTGAAGTACCTTTCATGCCCTATTCAGTAGAAATGATCTGCCAAAAACATACATAAAGAGATACATCTTTAATCTTACAAGCTGTCTCCTTGCACAGGATCAGGAGAATGATTTTTCTTTTAACAGTTGTCAGCATGCTTGACATCTGTCACAAAGGCTTAGGATCTATTTTCATTTTTCCTATTGAAATCATGCTATGACACCTGCCCCTTTGATACTTTTAGCAATAAAGAGAGTGATTTTTCAGTTAAAGAACTCACCATATTCCTTTCTTTTTTGTTTGGTTAAAAAGTAAGATTACAAATGAAACTTATTTTTAGCAGAACAGATATGTGGAAATACTCAAATAAAATACATCATTATGCTATGAACAATATTTGCTTAATAAAGATATAGCTGATCCTAATATATTCGGTCTTCTCAGAAATTATAAATAACATATTCAAAATCATCTTTTATATTTAACAGAAAATGATCCACACTACTTAGAATAAAATGAATAGGTATATATTTGTCAGTTATTGCTAACTTAAACCTAATGACAAATAATACTGTAATTTTATACATAAATAAAAGTTCATGATATGCTTATGAACTTTAAATTGGTTCTTTACACTGCTTGAAAAAACTCATTGGTGTTCAGGACATGGTAGGAGAGCTAAAGAATTGGTATGAACACAGAAAGAAAAGTAGGACCGTATTAAAGGTAACAGTTTGGTCGCCTTTCTTTCTAATGACAAAAATATCTAAATATTTTCTAGTAACTGAATCATGATATATAAAACTGATGTCTTATCCTTAAAAGTAATAAAACAATTTGCTGTGGAAGGCTGTGGATTAAATATGTTTTGTCACATGCAAAGTAACAATTTTTATTGATTATTAAGTTTTCAACTGTAGCAGCTAAAATAGAGTATATACCTATCACTTACCTATAGCATAAAGTGAATAATAGTTGTAGCTTTCTCATAGTGAAATAAGCCCATGGTACATGTGTGCATGCACAACCAGGATTGTCTTTTACCATCATCCCACAATTTCTTAAATGAATGGTTCTTTGGATCAATGCATCAAGGTTATTCATTACTTAAATGTGTTTGCCCAAAATTTAGTTCTACAAGTGTCATTTCTTTTACAATTAAACTATTTTAGCATCCAATATGCTGATTGTCAAACAAAATAGTACTATATATTAGACTCATTAACATAGTCATTACCACTTTTAAAGTAATCAGTATTTTCTATACGAACTTTCAAATTATATGCTCGTATATTTTAATTGATAAATATCATAAAAATCATATTTTTGTTGAGTAATTTACGTGTGAAATTCTGGGTTATTTTCTTCTTTTTAACTGACTTTTTTCATTTTTATTTTGTATTTTTGTTTTTTGTGTGTGCAACTGAGTTCATTTCATTATGACATTTCCATTTGTGCACATCATTGTACATTGCTTATGCTCCTCTCCCCCATTATATTCTTCTGCCCCAGCCCTGCCATCTGCTCCTCTTCCTCCCCAGCAGTGATTCCCCTTCTTTTTGCATGTCTTGTTTGTGCATGTATGTAAGTGGGCTATTTTCTACTTGTCAACTGATTGCCAAAATACATCTTACCCAAATATTGTTAAATTTGGTATGACATATGATTAGTCTATCCACATCTAATATTATTTTCACCTTTCCCCAAAAAACTTATTCAGTCCTTTTAATTCACCTATTTAATGATTTTGGTTTCAATATTCTTCCTTTTGTTCCTATTGTTGCTTCTTAGTTCTAAGCATAGAGCATTTCTCCTGTGGACTATTGCTAGGTCTTAGTTTTCTCTGTTGAAATTGTTCTCCACCAGTCCTTCACATTTCTGCTCATCTTGTGAGTGGAAGTACTTTCAAGGATGCTTGTTTAGCAAAAAGTCTTGGAACACAGTGTGTCTGTTTGGATCAAAGAACAGATTGATTTATGGTCCTATGTAATAAAGATAATTTCTTCCTCTGGGGCAAAAGCCAATAGTCCCTTCTGGTCTTTATAAGTGATTTTTCCATGAAGTTTTCACTAATATTCTTCCTTTCCTGGATAAATATTAAATTCCCTCCCTTTCCTGCTCCTTTACCATTTGATTTATGACTCCTTTAATCAAGTTTTAGCATAAATCATGTCTTATTGTAAACATACCTGTTGCTTCTATCACATTATAAATTCCTTACATTTAGATCTTAGCAAATGTTTGAACTAAATATAAATAGTTCATCACTTATAATCTCTAGATTTCCAAATTCTCTTATATAACAATGAATTGAGATCATAAAAATAATTCTTCAATGGAGCTACTGTCCTCTCATGAAATCTATGGCCATCTACCTCATCAAGTTATGACAACTAAAGTATACTTGACCTACGATGGGCATGGAAGTGCAGATGTCTTTTTGAGAACCTGACTTCAATTTTTCTGGATATATACCCAGAAACAGAATTACTGGATCATATGGTAGCTTTATGTTTAATTTTCTTATGTGTATGTGGGGTGGTGGGTGTGTGTGTGCATGCTAGCTATTGAACCTCAGGCCTTATATATGCTAAGCACACACTCTACCAATGAACTACACCCCAAGCCCTTATGTTCAATATTCTGGCAAATCTCCACACTATTTTCCATAGTGCCTTTACATTTGTATGTACAGAATATAAGTATTTCAGTTGAACCACATTCTCACCAGCAGTTTTTTCATTTGCATTTTTTATGGCAGCCATTATAACAGATGTGAGATGACCTATCTTTGTTATTCAAAATTTGAAATATGAATTCTGTGAGATAAATTCTAAAGCTCTATTGCACAATGTAGTATCTACAGTTAATAATTCAGCATTATATACTTAAAATTTTTTCAAGAGAGTAAATCTCAAATGAAATGTTCTTACCTTCAAATAGAACAAAATGAACAGTGAATAAACAGAAATCAAAGGGACTGGAGGAAACTTTTGGAGGTGATGCATAGGATTATTACCATAATTATGGCTATGTCTTCATAGATGTGTGTATATATGTATATATATGTATGTATATATGTATGTATGTATGTATATGTATATACATATATATAAATTCATCAAAGTGTATGTAAGTTAACTACGTCCAGTTTTTAAAAAATATATCAATAATATCTTAATAAAATGATTTAAGAAGTTAATAGAGGTTGCTCTTCTGTTACCTAGCCATGGAGGACTAACGCAAGATAAGTACTAACATGTATGTACCTGGACCACCTCCATAAGTCTGTGACATTGTCTTTGAAAAGGAAGCTGACATTTATAGATGGATGTTGGGAGAAAACTGAGGTTTAGCTCAGTTGGTAGATAGCTGCTCTTTACTCCCTGAGGACCTGTGTTCTATCTCTTCAAAAATGGGAGAAGGACAAGAGCAATCCTGAAACAATCAGCCATTGAAAACCCTATGATGGTCTCTATGAGTCGGACATAACTTGATGACACCTAGCAACAATAGCACTGACAGAAAGGAATTCACCATCAAAATTCTGGGACTAGTGCCAGATATCACTGAAGTCTCATTGTCTTTTGGTCTTTACTTTTAATTTTATGTAGTGGCAATGTTGGACTACATATGGAATACATACATAGTTTTGCTTTTCTTTTTTCTCTTAAATTTCTATGCTCTTTTCCTTTTTGTTAAAAAAAGGAATTTAGGATCCAATATAAAATATCAATGCAAAACAAACCAATAAACCAAAACAAACAAAAAAACCACCTAGTTTATTTTGGATAAACTGGTAAGAAATACATTACATCTCCAATTCCTTTTCTTCGCTACTCCTTCAAAGCAGCCCTTTAGCATCTCTGTTAAATCCTAGACTCTGATGAAAATGACTTTAAATTCCAATCTGTGAGTTTATTTTTAGCTTTCAAATACTAATATAAAAACTGAAAATATTTTGGCTTCTCAATAAAATTCATCATTTTTCTTTTCATATTTAACCTAAGAAATGAAATTTCTTTCCAAGTTTATAAACTTTTTCTCAAATTTTGCATTAGGGTCAGGTACAGGCCCCTGTGCCTGTAATTGAGCTTCTTGGGAGACTCAGGTAGAATTACTTACACCCAGGCTTTGGACGCCAGTCTGGGCAAAATAGTGAGACTCTAACTCAACCAAAAACAACTTTTTACACTAGCTATCCAAATTTTCACATCAAAGAAAAAACAACTGAAACAAATTCCTATGGGGTGTGTGCGTGTGTGCGTGTGCGTGTGTGTGTCCGTACTTATAATGCCCAATTCATAATAGGTGGGTCTAGAATGCATTACTTTTCTCAAATCTGTAACACAATAATGTAGAAACAGCTATGTAGGATTTTTAAAAAGAACTTTCTACATGGTAACAAATTTAAAATGACTTCATTCTGAAATTGCCATTTGAATGCAATTTTATAGGATGAGGAAAAAAAAAAGGCACAATGTTGCAAGATTTTAAGTGTTTTGGCCTTTTCCAGTTCTTAAAAATAGGATTTAGATTGGCTTTTGACTTTTAAGAACTACCAAATGATCTTTTCTCAGAAAATTTTGTCTGTTAACAGGTCAAGAAAACTATGGAGATTACTTAAGAAGTTGTTTAGGTGTTTAATTTTAAGAGTTGATACTAATAGTGACCTGGTTAAGAATATCCATATGCTTCAGTCTACAGGAATTTTAAAGATATTTTCATAGTTATTTGGATATACTCTGTTTTCACAAGAATAATAAAATTTTCAATGACATAGGGACTTATAAAGTTCAAAACAAACACATGTGCATAGACGAAATCCACTGACAAAAGAAGTGTACTCTGAAGAAAGAGTAAGCAGAATAAGAATCATTTGATATTAGTAATATAATCGCTAATATAAACCACTAACTATCATGTTCAGGAAATTAACTTCAAGTCTAGACTATAGAAAACAAGCAAATACAAAGAAAATGTCTATAATAAAATATGCTTAGAATGATAACAATCATTTTTGATAGAGACAATTGGGAAGAATTCTCTGAGGAAAGTCATTTGAATGGGAATATGAAGTCAGAAAGTATGCAATGTGAATAACTGGGGGAGGCAGAATCAGCAAAAAGGATGTTGGAACCACATTATGAGAAAGTGGAAAATTAATCTTTCTACATTGAACAAGGATATTCACTAAATAAAATAATCAAAAATTGAACTGAAATAACCCAAATTATTAATATGCTCTTATATCAGCCTGTATCTGGATAAACAATTATTGTTTTTGTTTTATGTATGATTTCAAATGACTCAAATCCCTTGAATGGTTACTCACTGGAATATGAAGCATCTGCCGCTCTGATCCTCTCCTGTTTTATTTGGCAAACATAAGAAAAAAGAATTATTTTTGAAAGCTACTTGAAGTTGTTAACAACTCATTAAAATTTCAAGGAAGAAAATCTGTCCTTTTTTTTAAAAAAAAATTAAACCATCAGTGAATTGCATACTAGAAACTGAGTAAACATTTAAATACTATCCATTGATGTCTAAACAAACTGGAAGCCTATTACAAATGCTATTATCCCCTGACATCATTGTACTGACTATACAACACTTCAGTTTTTATCATCATCATATCTGTGTGTACTTATGAAGATGGCTCAGTAATTTGGTGATTTTCATCACATTCATTTGCATTTAATTAGTTTTTACCTCTGTATATGAGGCTAACTCTGACACTGACCAATTCAGCACATTTAAAGGCACATTTCTAATGAAGAAACTGGAGACTTGGAAGAGATACCAAAATGCAGAAAAATTTCTTCATGAGAAACACATTGTGGAAAGTAGAGAAGCAAAAACTGATAAGCTTCTCATACGTACAATGTAAATAAATACAGAATGACTTCTATTAGGGATTCACCACATTTCAATTGCAAATGAAATGAGATTAAACAACTAATAAAATAAATGAAGATAAGAAGATAAGCAGAAAATAGAGGCATATTAAAAATAATAAAGATATAACGACTATACGGTATTCTTGTTTAGGATGATGGATAAAACATTTTTTCATCCATACTGCCTCACAAAAACACCATTAAAATGATGCCAACTTAATAAAAAGTTAAAAACTGTAAGAATGAAAAGAATAGAAAGTATCTATCAATGAGCTAAATATTTCAAAACATTTTGTGAGATGAAATCACATAGACCATGATAGGTGAACTCTTGAGTTGTGGTAAGGATACAAATTTGCTTTGCAGAACCTGTGGGGTCTTGATATTCAGAAACTCTTAAGTCTGACATATGGTAGGAGTGAGAGGTAAGTCTGAAATTTCAATGAAATGTCTACAAATGGAACTGTCTTACCCAGACACACACACACACACACACACACACACACACACACACACACACACATCAAAATCACGAGTTGAATATACAGAAATTCATTGAGCTTCATTTCTAGAAGAGTGGAATAAACTCTCTGAGGATAAAATGTGTGAATAATGTGGAGATTATTTATTTAGAAGATTTGTTGTTGTTAGGTGCCGTGGAGTCGGTATCCGACTCATAGCGACCCTCATAGGGTTTTCAATGGCTGACTATTTTGGGATTGCCTTGGGAGTGGATTGCCAGGTCCTTCTCCCATTTTTGTGGTGCTGGAAATTGAACTCGGGACCTCAGAGACTGCAGCTCAGTGCTCTACCAACTGAGCTAAATCCCAGCCCATTTAGAAGATAGATCTCCCATTTTGAATATATGTGGACTCTAGGCTTAATATCCACTTCCTTGAAAAATCATGTCAGATGCTGAAGTATAAATAGGTATACCGGGGTGATTAGATAGCATAAGGAGAGAGGCACCTGCCTGGCAGCTAAAGGCAGATACAGCAACAGAGATAATTACAGCAGAATGTCAGCAATCACTCAAGCAGTGAAAAGCAAGACCCTACCAGAACACGCTGAACAAGATGACTGCTAGCTGCCCTTTGCTTCATTATAATGGTGTTTTCATATTGTTAGTATTACCACTTTGGCTGCTACCAATGTATGTCTGATATTATGACACATCCAAAAACCTCATATAATAACAGGAAGGGGGAGAGGACCCTATTCAGGAAAAACAAAGAACTATTCTGGAAATCTCCACCCCTTGGATCATGAATAATCCTCTCTTTCATTAAGCTTGATCATGGTGTGTACTGTCCAAACTCTGGGGTGTGACTTATTCTGGGAATACCTGCTCCTACCACTTGAGTATGTACTTTCGCTCTTTAATAAAACCTCTCTCTCTCTCTCTCTCTCTCTCTCTCTTCCTTTGTTTCATCTCTGAATTCTTTCTCATATGATGACAACTCTGTGGACATCAATTGAACAGTTAAATGTCATTAGTTTGCTTGCCACTTGAAGACTCTTGAAATCATAACTGGGTCACAGGGCAGGATAAAGTGACATTACCTCCTCCCTCTCATATCAAGAAAATCTCCATGCAATGATACAAATCAGGTATCTCCCATTCCAGTCTCTTCCCCCATAAGACTTAATTCACTATCACAGTATCAACTTGCTCTTTTTCTCATTGGACAATCTCTGAAAGTGCCATCTTTCCACTGTTACCTTCCCAAATTATAGACCTACTCTCCTATCTCAGCTCCCTCTGCACCCTCCCACCATTTCCAAACTGTAAGTCCTGCAAAAGTATGAGCTGTGCCTGGGGTGTTGTCACATGTTGCCTTGCTTTGTTGTTGTTTTTGTTGTGTTCCTTTGAGTCTCATCCAACTCATAGGGCCCTTCCTAAGGTTTTCATTCGCTGATGGTTACAGCATCAATGTTGCTCACCTGGAGCAATGGCGTGAATGGGCCTTGAGCCAGAACCTCACTGTAGGTCCCAGTTGCTCAAAATTCCAGTGCTTGGTAGGGTCCTCCCTGGGCCCCGGATAAAGGGTCTGGCTTCCTACCACATGCAGTGTCATGATCACTCAGCACCACCCAGAGGGATCCTAGGGGATTTCTAAGTTCTCCTCATGGACCTGTGAACTAATGGAGCAGCCATGAAGGAAAGAAGGCCAGCAGTGACTGCATTCCATCTCCATACAGGCATTCTTGGGCCACATTCCAGAAAAATGGTCCTGAGGATGCTAAGCACTGCAGCAGATCTCAGGTTGTAGCCATAGACTCTCAGAAGAAGAAACAACCTTGGGAACTTTGGTTCATCTCTAGTCACTGGGAAAAATGAGTGGGACCTCATGCACTCCAATTTTACTTTCACCTATACACTGTGCCTTCATTGTGAATTTGGTCATGGAACCTGCTGTGGCCCAACTCTTTTTTCTTTCCAGAAATTTCTCAGTCACCTGACTCATTGTTCAGAAAAAATATTTCCTTTAAAATTCTATACTCTGAAGTTCTGTGCAATGGATTTAATCACTCACCCTCCATATGTCTGAAAGGGGAACCTTTAATCCCTTCTCCTAGGTCAGGTCTCTGCCCAGCATCTCCTTCCCTCTTTATCAAAAAAGCAAACTGGAAGTCACTTCTCTGCCATTTGTATCTTGATACCTCTTGTAGAGGCCTCCCCTGCTCCACTACAAAGTTCTTGAGAATTGATTGCAGACATATAGGAACATGTTCCTCACTCGCTCGTTGCTTTCTCAGAAGGAATGTCCCTCCTATTCTGAACCAAAGTGTGCTTCACCACAGCAATTAAGCCTCGACTGGGTAGAAAGACTTTTCACCACTCCTAGCACATGGCTACTGTTCTTTGCTCCTGGGGATGCCTAGGTGCCAAAACGACAGCCTCAAGGGATGGGGTTATCAAACCATGGGTTTAGGGTCACGTGAGTCCTCTGTTTGGAGGTGACTGCTTTCATCCTTTTTCCTTCTTTACATTTTACATCATTGAGATAACTGACTTGCTGTCCTGGGCAAAATTCCTTGAATACCTGCGCAGTCTCCCTTGAGCTATGTAATCTGCCACTATAAAAAAGGGACACTGGCCTACACCTACTTGGGGCTATTGATAGGTTGGTCTCTGAACCAAGTGTTTCTTCTTGTCAGGCTGTACAAACTCTGTCCCTTGTAGCAGAGATTTAAGCTCCCTGTTTCCTTTTATGTTCATGTAATCCCCTCTTCACTTGTGTGCTGTGATTTGAGTCTCTGCTTATCTTTTAACCACAGGGACAAAAGGTCAGTTTATGTCTTTAAACTGATTTGGACTGCCACCATTAAAGTCTGGATTCTGCTAACCAGTAGGGCATTAACAGGAGGGAAGGGACATGAGTTAGCAGAGAAATCCACGTGTCTGAAATCTGTGTTGTGATTTGCTTAAGAGTGAAAGACATTGAGTCTGTCATGGTCCTCTCTCAGGAGAATTCTGAATGACTAGTCTATTTGTAATTACAGATCTATGACAAAGGGATATTTGTTAATAAATCTAAATATCTAAGAGTACGCTCTGATTTAATGTTATGATGTTATATATTCTTATAGTTTCTTCTTAGCTTTTGTCTGTGATAATTGCTGATTTAATATTATTGTTTATGTATCATTTTGCTTGTTAGTTTGTTTCTATGATGATTGACTTGATAAAGGCTAAACTTCTATTGGCTGCAACAGTGGTCCTATTAGAAAATTATCTATGTGAATGCCCCCAGACTCCGAAGGAGAAAAGAGATAAATAGTCCCCTCTGGCCCATGCTGAATAACTCTAGGAGATGAATGTCTTAAAAGAGGTTTCAGGTGTTTCTGAACTCATGATGTCCAGCAGTCTCAAAGGAAATCACGACAGAAGAAAATACTCCATTCCTGGGTGAGAAAGAACTCTAGCAGCTTTTCTGGAAGGTGCACATAAGGTCAAGGTTAACTGCACCATGAGCTACCCAAACTCATTCCTTAGTGTTAGGGATTTCAGAGACACATTAAAGAGGTTAGCTAGCTCATTGGCAGCTTTCTGGGAAAGAATCTCCAGTAAGTAGCACAACTTATGGACCCCAAACACTTCCCTAGCAATCATTTTTGTTTCACTCACCAAGACAAGTTTCTAACAAAATGAATCCTAAAACTGCACAGACAAAATCTTAATCCACCCCAGACTTCCTAAAATAACTGGCTAGAGTATCTGAAGCCACTTAATTTTTGCAATTTTTGAGCTCATCTTATGTACACTTAAGTTGACATTCTTATTTCGTCATGTCATTTTAAATGGTTAACAAAACTTTTAGCATTTCTGAAGTTTGGTATTTGATACAATTTACATGAAAAGACCCCATTATTTGAATAGTCTTGATATTTAAGACCTGGTCTGCATCTGTTTGTTTTAACTAAGTAAGGAATTTTGATATAGTATATATGAGATGCACTTGTATATTAATTAACCTATCTATGATCATTAGCACTGTTTCTTAAACTGTTTAGGAGGTCTAAAACTATGCTTTAATTTTTTTGTCCCACCAAGACATAGACAGTAAATTGTGAAAATAAAAGCTGTGTTTATATGTATATATGAGTAATATATAATATAATATATAACTACTTCTGTAAACCTGTGATGCTAATTATTACTGGCTTCTTTGTGTATTGAATACATTTCTATTCCCCAAGTATATGAGACTTCTAAAATAAAAAGCCGAGGAAAACACTACCACTATGGTACTTTCCAAATTAAGGTTGTTAGTAACTATACCTTTTTGACTTACATTTGTGTGTTTCTAATTGTACTAGGATCACCATTTTTGAGCAAAGATAGTTAGACATGCTTAAATACTGTGTACTGCAAACAGTGCCACTCTGACTACTAAAAGGATTGGACATTAGTCACCTAGGAAATCCATCTGTCAATAAGTACGAATTTAGATGGGAATTTCTGTCATTTTGTATTTTGTAACTGGATAAAAATAACTT
>VMDO01041803.1:0-10958 GCA_007922755.1 Pedetes capensis
CAGTATCATTTCTCAATATGAAGAACCAGGGCTTCTCAGAGAAATGGTTAGTTACAGAGGACAAAAAATGTCCCAGATGATCTTGGGGCATCTTCTAGTGCCAGAAAGAAAGGAAAAAAAAAAAAAAAAACTATTGCTACTGAGTTTTCATTCTTGCTAGGCCTTTTCTCTTAAGAGCTAAATCAGGAGTTGATAGTAATATTTCTAATTCAAGCTTAACATATAGGGCTTTTAAGTTCTGTGATTTTACGTTTGCCCTTCTTTTCTTTCTTTCTTTCTTTTTTTTTTTTTTTTTTTTTTTTTTTTTTTTTTTTTTTTTTTTTTTTTTTTTTTTTTTACTTTTTTACTTTTTTTGAGACAGGGTCTCGCTAAATTACGCAGACTGCCTCTGGTCTCGAACTTGCGATCCTCCTGCCTCCGCCTCTCAAGCTGCTGGGATTACAGGCATGCGCCACCACACCCAGCCCTACACTTCTTTTCTTGTGCTGTTCAAATAGATGTGCAGATAAAACATGTGGAATGAAATACCATGATGTCTGGGGTGCAATGTGAAAACCTCAGCAAAGGTAAAACAGAAACAAAAAACAGAAAGATCAATGAAATACTGCAAAATCTGGATAACTGTTGAGCCTAGGTGATTGGTATATAGACAGATCATACTATCCTATTTTCATGTTTAAACATTTTAAGTTTAGTTGAGAGAGAGAGAAAGAATATCTCCTCTTGCCTAATAAGGCTGTAGCTCAGTTGGTAGAGCACCGCTCTGCAGTCTCTGAGGTCCCGAGTTCAATTCCCAGTCCTGCAAAAATGGGAGAAGGACATGGCAACCCACTCCCGAAGTGATCATGAAATAATTGGCCATTGAAAACCTTATGAGGGTGGCTATGAGTCACACAGGACTTGACAGCACCTAACACCTACAACAATAAGGCTGGCAGCCTCCTTTCTCGTGTCTTTTTCCCCACCCAGGCTACGGCAACATTAACTCATGTCTATTTTGGTGTTCACGTCCATCTTCATTTTTTACCACAGGGATTTTTCTTACTTCCTTGGAGTTCAAATAATGAATTTGGAAGGATATTACAGGTTGTTAGCGTGCTTTGCCATGGAGGGATGTCAAGTAATCAAACCCCTCATGTGTTTGGAAATAGAGGTTTTCTGCTGTGCTTTTAAGCAGGATTTGATTGCTTTTAACATACAGAGACGCCTGCAGCGGTAGCCCTGTGGCATCCGATCCCATCAGATCTTGGAAGCTAAGCAGGGTCAGGCCTGGTTAGTACCTGGATGGGAGACCGCCTGGGAACACCAGAAGCTGTAGGCTTGGGAGAAGGACCTGGCAACCCCCTCCCAAAAATCAACCTGCCATTGAAAACCCTATGAACAGCAGAGAAGCACTGACAATAGTGTTTCCCCTGTTGTACAGAGGGTCGCTATGAGTCAGATACCGACTCGATGGCACCTAACAACAACAACAACAACATACAGAGATGCAGTCTACAGAGTGGCTATCTCCTTACCAAATACTGTCTTACAAACACATGATGTCAGTGCCCCAAGACTGTGAATGAATGAAGGCTGTCTCCTAGCCTCACTCCTAGAAAAAAAACTCAAAGTGCATTTCCTCCATTGCATGAGCCATTACACCATTCTCTTGTAAAGAGGGTAATGCAGGGGTCGGGGGTCAGGGGTGAGTGTCACCAGCATTTTGCCCCAATTTTACCCCATGAGCAGTGAGTGTACAGCCCATGGCCAAGTAAGAAAGGACATCATCTGCCTAAAAGACTGGCCCAAAAGACTGGTGGTAAGAAAGGACCAGGCCAGGGAGGAAGCCACCTGATAGCAGTGCATGCTGGGAACTGCAGTCTCATTCACTCCTTCGGCCAGTCGTCATAGCGGAGCCTTGTCATTGAGTCCATAGATGGTCTTGGGGCATCTTGGGGCAAAGCACTATCTCACTTAGTCTGGGAGCACAGAGGGGATGGTCATCCTGCATAACAGATGGACAGACGGAAGCCTAGAAATGTCAAGAAAGAAAGAAAGAAAGAAAGAAAGAAAGAAAGAAAGAAAATGGACAGAAGGATACCAAAGGCTTCACAGTCCAAAAGAAGGAGTGGATCCTGGGGTTTTAGGGAGAGAAGAAATTGGTGATGGTAACAGTCGCCGAAGGAAAACATCGCCTTCTCTAGGTTTAGACTCAGCCGGACACACGCATGCCCTTCAGGAGGCCATCTCACACTCGTTCTCCAGACAGACCTGGCCGGCCTGGCCGGCCGCCCTCTGCAGCTGGCCAGCCAGTCTCTCCCTGCTCTGTCATTTTCGTGTAAACATTTAGATCTGTGGCCGGCAGATACGAGCAGCTGGGTCAAAAGACAGTTCTGGTAGGAAATATTTATACTTCATTGGCCTCTGCGTCTGTCGGTGTAGGTTCGCCAAGTATTTACTAGTTTCCATTGAGTACTCTTTATTCTTCTTTGGGAATAAAGCTGTTCAGAGGAGGAATTGGAGGGAATAGGGGTCAGGGCATGAAATGGTGTCTCCTCCAAAGACTACGGGCATCCTTCCCAAAAGAGACACAGAAGAGAACACTGGCCTCTGACTTGCAAAGCACGTGGGACAATTATCTTGCTATTCTTTGCCTCTTAGGCTCTCTGATTGAGATTCCACTTTGGTCCTGATTTAGTAGAGTAATCCAACTGTTGGACGGGAGGGAAATTGTAATTCCTAGTATGCATCATGGGCTGGGATTTAGCTCATTTGGTAGAGTGCTGCGCTGCAGTCTCTGAGGTTCCGAGTTCAATTCCCAGCACCATAAAAATGGGAGAAGAACCTGGCAATCCACTCCCAAGGCAATCCTGAAAAACAGTCAGCCATTGAAAACCCTATGAGGGTCTCTATGAGTCGGCTACTGATTCAACGGCACCTAACAACAACAAGTATGCAACAGCATGAAATGGAGGTAATACACCTCGTCATTTAATTTTAATTTTTAAATAGTGCTTTTATTCCAACAATTCTTATCCAGTACTTCAAAAACTCTTTACTATTAGAATTAGAAAGTAATATATAGACTCTTATCAAAAAAATAAGAAGCAAAGAAAAATATAAAGGAAACAAAAGTCAGTCATAATTCTACCAGGCCAAATTAAAAAAAAAAAAAAGATAAGTAATTTTAGGTGCATTTCCTCTGGATTTTTGTCTGAATTTTTATCTCTTGTAAATTTTGTTATTTATGTCATTTCTATATCTTTCTCTTTATGAGTATCTTATACCAAGCATTTGCCTATTATTACTACCCTTATACAAGTAATTTTAAAAATATTCATGATATTCCAAAGTATAAATGGTCATAGTGTCTTGTTGTTTTCTCTGTCTGCTTGCTTTTTTGTTTTTAGTGATCAGACTGTTTCTTGCGGCAGAGCACCAGGATTCACAGTGCCTGCAAAGCCCAGCTCTCCAGCCTCACCTCCCTCCCTCCTGCCAGCCTCACGCCTTCCTGAGTATTCCCTGAAAACCAAACCTGCTCCTTTCCTGGGGGGTTTGCTTGCTCCTCTCTCTGGGACTTCTCGGCTCTCAGCCACAACTCTCCCTCTCTTGCTTCCTTGGGTCTCCTCAAACACCCCCTTATGTCTTTGCTTTCAACTTGCCTCCACCTCCTGAGTCTCTGGGATGACAGGAGCACCACTGTGCCTGGCTTACTGTAAGTATTTTAATTGGTGTTTTAGAGTGTCCTCTAATGTAAAACAAAGCTCACTGTGAAACAGTGCAGTGCCGCACCGGTGGAAGCCCCACACACCTTGGGTTTCCCGTGTCTCTTGATTGCACCAAGGCTCGGTGGTGAGAGCTTCACTTGCTCCCTTGGGCGTATGCAAGACGCCCTCTGATGCTCATGGCAACATCACCTACAAACACATGTGTCAGAATGTGGCCCTGTCGTGAGGTAATCTATGGCAGTGTTCTTCTGAGGTATTGATGGATTTAATTTGCTAAAGCATGAGATAGTAGTCCCTTTTTCTCTAGTTTCATCAGGCTTGTTAACAAGCTTACACAAAGTTATAAATTGATTTGGAACCCTTCACATGTTTTGCGGTGCTGTGCCATGGCTTATTTAATATGGGGATTAATTTTTCGTTGAAGGTTTGAAAACGTTGCCCATAAAACATACGCCGATCTGAGCCTCTAGGCTTCCTGAGTGCAGGCTCATAAGTTGTTACCATAATCCAAGGCTATTGATTTATTACGGCATCTACTTCCCATTGTGTTAATGAACTAGCTTTATATTTTTACATAATTTTTAATTGACTTACATTTATATTCTCCCAGAAAAATTACCTGTGTGCTGCCTATAAGGGTCACACTAACTCATAAAAATTAAAAGACTGGCCCAATTCACCAGATAAACACAAACCAAAAAGGAAGCAAATATCATAAAGTTGTTACTGGTTCAAATTAAAACTCAGGGCCAGAAGAATGAATGGGTCACGGGAAGTCCTATTTTATTGACAAAGGTATGGTCTTCAAGGATGTTAAAAAGATCAGGCATAAACATTAAGCCCTAAGAACATAGCCATGTCATATATAAAACAAATCTTAATCAATGTACAGGGATTCATTGACAGAGGGGAGCAGTAGTAACAGGAAACTTTAAATCACTCACCTCATTTCTGAACAGACCAAGGGGCAGCACACAAGACAAGGAGGCCGTGTGCCGCTCCCCTGCCCGGGCCGGCAGCTCGGCCGGCCCACTTCCTTGCCCCCACGGTCTGGCAGGTACCATCTATGGACTTACTGACAAGTCTCCACTATGATGACTGACGGAAGGAGTGAATGAGACTGCAGTTCCCAGCATGCATTGCTATCAGGTGGCCTCCTCCCTGGCCTGGTCCTTTCTTACCACCAGTCACTCCTTTCCCCAGCTGATTTCCAGCGGTTCTGAGAATTCTAACCTGAGAATTCTAACCCTTCAATGCTAGGGGAAGCGACCTGCAGGGCTGGATGAGTAAGAGTCAGTCAAGCTTCCTTGGAAAAGCCTACACCCAGAGGGCCAGAAACACAACTTTCTTTCTTTCTTTCTCCTTCCTTCCTACCTTCTTACCTTCCCACCTTCCCTTCTGTTTTCCTTCCTTCCTTCCTTCCCCTCTCCTTCTCCTTCTCCTTCACCTTTTCCTCCTCCTCCTTCTCCTTCTCCTCCTTCTTCTCCTTCTCCTCCTCCTCCTCCTCCTCCTCCTCCTTCTTCTCCTTCTCTTTCTTCTCCTTCTCCTCCTTCTTCTTCTTCTCCTTCTCCTCCTCCTTCTTCTCCTTCTCCTTCTTCTTTGAAGCACTACAAGGTTGAACCCAGGGCCTCACTCATGCTCTGCAAGTGCTCTACTACTGAGCTGCAGCCCTGGCCTATTTTTTAACTTTCTATACGAGTCCAGGCTGGGATTTAGCTCAGTTGGTAGAGCGCTGCAGTCTCTGAGGTCCTGAGTTCAATTCCCAGCACCGCAAAAATGGGAGAAGGACCGGGCAATCCACTCCCAAGGAAATCCCAAAACAGCCATCGAAAACCCTATGAGGGTCGCTATGAGACGGCAACCAACAACAACAAAATACAAGTCCGGGTCTTGCTAAGTTGCACAGGCTGCTTCTGGCCTTGAACTCATCATCGTCCTGCCTCTGCCTCCTGAATCACTGGGATGATAGGTGTATGCCATTACTCCCAGCTATAGAAACGGAGCTTTCTGATGGCGTACCCTGTAGGTCTCTGGGCCAGAAGGACACTCAGTAGTCGGCGGTGGAAGACAAAGCCAGCCAACTTGCCATCCTTTGAGGAAGTCTCCACTCGGTTTCACCTGCCTCTCTCCTGCTCCCCACCATCCTTCATTTTTACCAAAAATGCCTCCCATTCCTCCTGCCTGTGCTGCATGTGGAGAAGAGGGTGCCGGTGAGGTGACTCCTGCGAGGCCGTGTCCCCTCCATGACGGTGACAAGGACCCACAGCAAGAGGTGGAAGGGCGGCCTCCCCTGGGCCTGTCCAGCCGCTTCCAGGGTGCTTGGGGCTGCTAAGGAGGACTGCGCTGAGGAAAAGCATTAGGCCCTCGTTTCCTCCCAAGACAGGGAGCTGGGGGGGGGTGGGGCGGAAGGGTCACAGAGAGAGGGGAGGAGGTGCCAGAGCCGTGGGAAACGCACACACCTCAGCCTCCACAGGACATGGGCCCTTGGGCCTAGGGCACAGCCTTGTGGCTCAGTGTTCCTGGCTCCACAGCAGCCTCCTGGCTTTCTGGGCTCCCTTCACCAAAAGCCCCCAAACCCTGACTGAAGAAGAAAGGCTTGGCGGCTGTGTGGACCGCAGTGCAGGGAAGGCCCAGGGCTCCTGACCCAGCCCACATGGAGGCCTAGGGGACCGCATCTGGCCGGCTCCATACCCGAGCTCCTCCACTGGCTCTGGACGGGGTGACTGGGAACAGCGGGGGGGTCCAGGCCCGGCAGGAATCCTGGGCTCACGCCACAGCACACACTGCCAAGGTGAAAGTGCGATTTGCCCCGCCCTGGAGTCCCCCTGGGCTCCAAGGTCCACTGTGTGTTCACGTCTCCTCGTGGCCCAGTCTGTGGCTCAGATCATGTCCGCCACCCTGGACCTAAGCCCTGAGAGACCTATTTGAAGGGAAGCGTGCCTGTATATGTATGTACACTTTCGGGCTTATTCCGCAGGACTCCTGGGAGCCAGCTCCTTTCCAGAGCCCCCCGGGGGGGCAGAGCCCTCTACGCCGGGTTCCCGGATGGCCCTCTTCCCACTTGGACGCGTGTTGTTCTTATAAACCAGATTTTCCCGGGCTCCAGGGTCTGAGGACGCTAACGGGTCCCATTAACGGTATCAACGTGGATCGCTCAGGCTTCAGTCCCCCGATGCCCCATCCAGGAGGTCACTGTGCTCCAAGAATTTCCTTGGGTCCTGAGAGGCAGCTCTGGGGAGCCCACAAAGAGCCTGCCACCCGGCCTGCTGATGGCTCCCACTCCTTGGTGAGAAGCCCCCAGACTCCTGTGGAAGCAGGGGTAACGGCCCCCTCCACAACCACGGGTGACTTTGCTGCTCAAAGCAGAACTGCTCTTGGCCCCCCAGGTCCCCTCAAGAATCAGCACTGGGCTGCGTGCGGTGGCACAAGCCTGTATGTAATCCCAGCAGCTCAGGAGGCAGAGGTGGGAGGATCACAAGTTCAAGACCAGAGGCAGTCTGTGTAACTTAGCGAGACTCTGTCTCAAGAAGTAAAAATAATGGGCTGGGGGCGCAGCTCAATGGCCCAGCACTTGCAGAGCATGCAAGCACGAGGCCCTGGGTTCAACCCCAGTACTGAAAAAAAAAAAAAAAAAGGATCAGCCCCGGACACCATGCTTGTAGACCCTCGGGCTGCGGACATTCTGACAGATGTGCTATTCAGTGATTTTGTCATCGTTTGAGCATCATAGGATGTTCCACACAAACCTGGGTAGTACAGGCTAGTGGCCTCTCCCACCTGCATCTTCACACCCCTTCAGACAAAGCCCCATGCAAAGTGACACTCCTGGAAGCCCCTTGGAATTAGTCCCTTAGGTTTGGATCACAGCTCAAGTCCAGATTAGGACCCGGGTGACGTTATAACTTGTGGCTAGTTACAGAACCAACTGATTTAGCTCAGTTGGTAGAGCACTGCACTACAGTCTCAGAGGTCCCAAGTTCAATTCCCAGCACCACAAAAATAGGAGAAGGACCTGGCAATCTACTCCCAAGGCAATCCCGAAACAGTCAGCCATTGAAAACCCTATGAGGGTTGCCATGAGTCGGATACCGACTCAACGGCACCTAACCTAAGTTACAGAAATCCTACAAGGGGAAAGGCAGGCACAAGCAGATGGTGAGTTATGTGGAAGAATGGAAACAGTCCCTGCTAGCCTCTTCCTACCTCGCCACGTAAGGACACTCCTCAGACACGCGTCCAGGCACTGCCGCTGTGCCGTGTCTCTAGTTCTGAAATGCACATGTGAATCCAGAATGTTGCTGTGGTGGTCCCATAAAAGTGATCAGCAGGACTCTGTTCTGTTCTTCCATGGCTTCATCGAGGCAAAGCAAATTTATCAGGCAGATGACACAGGACACAAGGCTCTTTGGATGGAATAGGCAATGACAATTTTAAAAACTCATGGGTTTTGTGAGCTGTTTCGTAGTCTGACTGTGCACTTGGCAAGGTATGGACCCCTCTCCAGACAAGGGCCTGTGGTGGCCTCTGGATTCAAATCTGCCTCCTGTCCCCAAGTGAGTAGTCTTGGGCATGCCACTTCTCTCACCCGTACACTGTCAACCTTGCCAGGTTCCTGCTAAGAATTAGGGATGATTTTGAAAGCACTTAGTCTGTGGTGGGTCTTAGGTCATTACTGAGTCTGGGAGTCGTCCTGGGAGAGGACACACGTGAGCCACACACTCACACCCGTGTCTCTGTCTCACACCTCTGGGCAGGTGCACACACGCACAGGTGCACACGCACGTGGGTGAGACTATGCACTCGGGACCCAGGGATGGGCTTTCCGACTTGGTCCCCCTCTCTTCTCATCGTGTGACTCTGGTCATGTGACCGAACTTATAGGTGCCCCTTTCCCTCCTCTGTTGAATGTGGCTGTTGTTGGCATGAGGATTAAGTATGAGAATACGTTTCAACCATTAGAGTAATGCCTAGCACATAAAAGTATGTACAAGAGTCAACTAGCATTATCCATTATTCTTCTGGGAAAAAACGAGCAAGCTTTCAATGACATTGTTGTGGTTAGGTGCCGACATGTCAGGTTCGACTCATAGTGACTTTGTGTACAACAGAATGAAACCCTACCCGCCACTGTGCCATGCACGCAATCTTATTTATGTTTAAGCCCTTTGCTGCAGCCACTGTATCAATCCATCTAGTTGAGAGCCTTCCTTTTCTCTGTTGACCTGCCACTCTCCCAAACATGATGCCCTTCTCCAGGGATTGCCATCAGGATTGGAGGAAGACTCTTTATAAACCTGCATTATGCAGATGATGCAATTCTGCTTGCTGAAACTGAAGAAGATTTGAAACATTTACTGATGAAGATCAATGAACACAGCCCTCAGGATGGATTGTACCTCAACTCAAAAAAACAAAAATCCTTACACCTGGGCTGGTAAGCAACTTCACGATAAATAGAGAAAAGATTGAGTTTGTCCAAGACTTTGCTTTACTTGGTTCTACAACCAATACCCATGGATGCAGCAGTCAAGAAATCAAAATGCACATTATATTGGGAAAAGCTGTCGCAAAAGACCTCTTTAAAGTGTTGAAAAGAAAAGATGTCACATTGAAGATGAAGGTGCGCCTGGCTCATGCCATGGTATTTTCAGTTGCATCATATGTTTGTGAAAGCTGGATGTTGAATAAGGGAGACAGGAGAAGAATGGATGCTTTTGAATTATGGTGTTGGAGACGAATATTGAATATACCATGGGCTGTCAAAAGAACCAGCAGATCCGTCCTAGAAGAAGTGCAACCAGAGTGCTCCTTGGAAGCAAGGGTGGCCAGACTGCGCCTTCGGGGATGAGAAGCCTGAATCTCAGCCCTCCCCTTCAGCGCTCATCTTCACGCTGCAGCCTTGCCTGCTTCTCGCCTCTGTCCACACGCCTGCTTTCCTTTCCAGCTGGCACGCATAGGTCCAAGGCCACCATAACCTAATTGCCTCTCAGGCTCCCCTGAGGTGAGGCTCTTCGGGCCCCTGGGCCAAGGATTTCCCAAATAGCTTGTCCTCAAGCAATGCAGAAACAGTCCCTCTGCCTCACGTGACCCAGAAACCCTGTGAGGTGGAGACCTGTCCACTAACACAGTTCACAAAGGAAGGGGGTCTTCCCAGTGCATTTTGATGCAGCCACCACCTGGAGGAGTAGACTTTCATCCCCAAGAGGCTGGGCTCAGTGTCCCCTGTCTGAGCAGTGTTGGCTCGGTTGGACCAAGGAAGGTCAGGAGGCAGCCCAGCAAGGGTGGCTCTGCCTTTGGCCTCCTGTCCACCCCGTCTGGTAGCAATCCATGAACCATCTGTGAGTAACACCTGGCCTGGTCACATCTCTAACAGAGGAGTCCTGGGGGATGCCAAGGACCACTGCCCATACCAACTGGAGGAGTGGGCCCCTTTGTGGTGACTGGTCAGCACGGACGCTCACTGTCAGGTAGTGTGGGTGGATGCAGGGAGGGGGCTCTCTGGGGCAGAGGAGGAGGCACTGTGGGTGAGGGTGCAAAGGAAAAAGGGAAGGACTCAAGGCCAGCCCTAGACCTTCTCCTGCCTCCAGTGCCTTCTCAAAGACTGTAAGGAAGGCAGGAGAATGGATTTCCTTTGATGTCTCCAAAGCAGGTCATTGTCACAAAGGAGAGTCACTGGGCCTGGTGAACGCGGTCACATCATCTTATGTCCATCCAGAGAGGCGTCTGCTGACGGACACAAAATGGAAAGCAAATCAATGGGACTGATGGATTTTAATGAAGAGCTCAACTAGGCAGAAAGAAGAAGGCCCGTCTGTTGGAGAAGACGGGACAGGGCCGCATGCCCCAGAATGGATTTGTTTGGCCACAGCTCCTGTTTTGATCCCTGGGCAACGGGGCAGAGCGGGAACATACGGTAAAGAACTAAAATCTGTACCTAGGAGTTATTGACTTTATGCATGGAAATGCAGCTGGTGTCTATTTTTGTGGACCACTCCTTCCTAAAAATAACTTTGGTCTTGCACAGCCAGTTGTGGTGGAGGAGGAGCTCCAAAGAGTAATCACGTTCCCTCCAAAAACAATCCAGGCTATTAAAACTACAGTTAAGAAGTACAGAGTCTGTCCGCCGAAGGTGGGGCAGATGCCGTGGGTTCTCACAAACAGGTCCAAAGGGGACCCTGGAAGCTGAAAGGTGTCGCAGAACTTGGCATGACCAAGAGGGAGAAGGAGAAGGAGAAAGAGAAGGAGGAG
>VMDO01041804.1:0-10951 GCA_007922755.1 Pedetes capensis
TGATACACACTGTCACATGATGAATTTTGAGAAAGAAAAAAGAAGGGAATGTAGAAGTGAATATGATCAAGGTATAATATACGCATACATAATATGTTAAAATGAAATGCATTATTTTATAGAATTAATATATGCTAATAAAAAGGGAAAAAGCATGATGAAATATGAAATACTAAATGAAAGAAGTGGGTAACAAAAAGAGCACATATGACATGACTCCATATATGTGCAATGTCTAAAAAGGGAAAATCTATAGAGATAGACTGGGAAAAGGACCTGGCAACCCCCTCCCAAAAATCAATCTGTATTGAAAACCCTATGAACAGCAGAGAAGCACTGACAATAGTGTTTCCCCTGTTGTACAGAGGATCGCTATGAGTCGGATACCGACACAACGGCACCTAACAACAAGAACAACATAGAGATAGAAAATACAGTGTGGTTGCCTGGAGCTGGCAAGGGGGAGGAAATTGGAGGAATGGAGAGTGACTGCTAATGTTCATGAGGTTGCTTTCTAGAAGAAAAAGATATAGCCAGGCGCGGTGGCGCACGCCTGTAATCCCAGCAGCTCCGGAGGTGGAGCAGGAGGATCGCAATTCTCGACCAGAGGCGGCCTGCGTAATTTAGCGAGACCCTGTCTCAGAAAAAGTAAAATAATGGGCTGGAGGTGCAGCTCAGTGGTCCAGCACTTGCAAAGCATGCAAGCGCCAGGCCCTGAGTTCAACCCCCAGTACCACAAAAAAGAAAAAGTAAAAGATATAATACTCATTGGAGTGACTATTGGAGAATCTTGTTATACTAAGAAATATTAAAGTGTATATTTTAAGTAAGTGAGGTATAGGGTTTCTGGATGATACCTTTTTTTCGAGTGGTAGGCACTGAACCTAGGGCCTTACCTATAGTAGGCAAAGTGCTCTAGTGCTGAGCTACATCCCTAGCCCTTGGGTTTTTGAGTCAGGTCTCACTCTGTAGCTCAGGCTGACCTCAGACTTGCTCTGTAGCCCAGGCTGGTCTTGAAATCATAATCCTCCTGCCTCTGCCTTCTAAGTGCTGGGATTACAGCCATATATCATACCATCTCTGGCTTGAATGTTATCTTAATAAAGTTGTTATAAAAGAAATGTCAGTTCACATAAGAGAATGGACAGTTTTTTCTGTAGTGTTATGTTTAAGGCAGCTTCATTCCATTGCACATTCTTTCCAGCAACTGGAAATCGTACAGATTGTCTGTCTCTGGTCTTGGAAGTACTAGCATTTTTTTCATGAACAGACAATCACATATTCTCCAGAGTGCTAATACTAATACAAACTAAGCCTAGTATAGAGACCTATGCACCAGCAGAGGAATGATCCATTTCTCTATCTTGTCTATCAGACATGATATCTAAATTGTTTTCCCTTGTTCAGTAATGTGAGGCCTAAATGTTCATTGGAATTATATAAAGAATTTCATCAACTCACCAAGATAAAGGAAAACATTATTAAAAGGCATTAAATGCTTGGTGAAATATGCAGATGTGGTCCACTGAGATGTAGTAGTAAGATCACTGATTACAGAGACAATGGTTCTGTAATTGTTGTCCTCCAATAATTGCTTACTTGTTTCCCAATGAGGTCCTTTTTAGGTGGATGCTGGGGACTGAACCCAGGGTCTCATGCAAGCTAAGCATGTGTTCTACCACTGAGCTATGGCCCTGGTCCCTTCTAATGATATCTTAATGGAAGGACTGTAGGATTATTGTCAAGTCATCTCTGCAGATATGGGTAGTTCTTCTGGAATTATGGGTTTCATAATGTGATAGTCATTTTGTACACGTTAGGCTGTGGAGAGTTAAGTAGGAATTCTACTCAGAGGGTCTTGAGTGATAGGATGAGCCAATGGTGCCCTGAGCCAGAGTAATTCAAAGGGTAGATAAGCAAAGGTTGGAAGATAATTTTGTCTCTCTTGGATACTGTTGAGCTCAGCTGTCAAATTGAACCAGTTTTTTAATAGTTAGAAATATATTTATGTTAAGTACACAACTTTTAATATAAGAATTAAAAAGTGATTCCTTTGCTTCAAAACTAATTCTTAAACAATATTATTCCCTTAAATTTGAAATGTAAATATAACTTATTGTATTTGAGCGATTTTGTTTGTCATTAGAATGTTTTATGCAAATTAAACCTTAAGAGAATGTATAGGAACAACTGATTTTTAATATTTCTTGTTGTTGATACAGCAATTATGTGAAAAATGCTTCTGATATAGAGGTGAGTTAAGAAAGCTCATTGAAAATTGTTTTTACAATGTGATTTCAACTGTCAACTCTACATCAACCTTGCTAAAGATATCTTAGCAGCTTCAGAACTTGCTGAGTATTCTTTGATTCAGAAAAAATTGTGATTTATTCAAGAACACTATTCCAAATATAAGATCAATAAAAATCTCAGAAAATTTAATATCAGTGTCTTAAGAAGGCCATACCAAAATGTCCAGAGGCAAATAACTTGTGTGCAGATTTTTTGAGCTGACATCTTAAAATATTCATCCATAGAATGGGCTCCTAGTTCAGTCTGCAACTTTGGCATCTTTCACAGAGTGCCTCACACAAGGTTATATGTAACCATCTGCTAATTATTCATATCTGATAAATTATATCTAACTACTGATGAATGGCTATAAAGTTTCCAAGGTAAAGGATATCTTGAGGGCAAAGTGGTTTCCGCCACCTGATGTCATCCAGGTTTGCATGATAATGTGTCTCCTTAGAGGTTCTAGCTACCTACATACATGCATGTTTTAAACCTGAATTGCCACATCAGTAGTGCCCACTGTGTGAGACATGAGCTGTGCTTTCTGATTAATCTGATTATTCTAAGCTGTGATGACTGACCTCTGAGATACATGAAGATGGTTGCCCTTAAACTGATCTCTCTAAATGAAAAGATATTCTAAGAAGCCACATGTAGGAGTGTTGGCCAACAGCCCTAACTGAGGCCCCAGACAATGGCTAGATACATGAATGAATAAGACTTCAAATGATTCTACCCTTAGTCTTTAAGTATTCTCAGCGAAGGCCTTAAATTTAGAGGTCCCGAACAGCAGATTCTGTGGATTAAGAATTTGGCAAGGGCCTAACAGCGTTGTCTTGGTTTTGCTTCAAAATCACTAAGTTTGAAGTGATTTGTTAATCAGCAATAGTTAGCTAGAACAGAAATTGTTGCTTGCTAGTTGGGAGCTGCTATAACAAAGCCTGAAAATGTATGCCATTGGCTTTAGGACCAGGTCACAGCTAGAAGATGACAGTGAATTAAAAAGAGTAGTAGAAAAAGTCTGCAGTGCCTTTGGTGAAGGATTAAAGCAAAGTAAGAAAACTGGAAGCTGAAGGAAAGGGAGAATTGTTACTTTAGTATGTGGTACCATGGAAGATGGAATATATACCTTGTAGACTGAATGGTGTGGCTATAGAAAGTATAGGCAAAATATTGAATGTGCCACTAGGTTTCTTTCTGTCACATATGATATAATGTAAAGAGAGAGATATAAGTTAAAGAATGGGCTATTATTATAAAGAATCCAGGATTTGGTGGGTTTGAAAATAATCCTGCTTCTCTTTCTGAGCCTCTCCAGACAGTGATTTTCAAATAAGAAAGGGCTGTAGGCCAAAGATCAAAACCAGATTGGGATTCTAAAATCCTTTGTTAAAACTTCAAAAAGAGGTAAGCCAGTTCCTCCTAAAACTTTTCAGGCAGACAATAGACCTTTTAAATATCTTAAAGACACAGTTTACAGATCTTTTTTGCTAAACAATAAGGCTTCTAAAAAATTTAAGGGGGTTATCCCAGAGCAGTCTCACAGGGAACCTAAGCAAAAGAAAGCTATAGAAATCTCCTTTGGTTGTGACTTTTGTCTAATGGAATGGATTATAAATTGGTACACAGAAGGCCCAGAGATTTTTAAGGAATTGGGTATTAGGCTGGATTGAAAGGAATAGAGACAGCACAATATTGAGTGCTTTGGAGTCTCAGACTACTATAGGAGGGAACAAGCTGAGAAAACTACTCAGTGGCCACAATGAGTCCTTTTTTAAAGATGACTCAGAGAGTAGGGCCAAAAGACTAGAGGTAGAATGAGGAATGATAGAGACTAAGTTCCAAGTGGTAGGACAGAGTAAAGAACTGATAATATGTGCCCAGCTAGGTTCCAGAATTGTTATGAACCAGGGAATGCTCCATTCTCTCCATCCTCCGACCTTGCTTTCCATGCCAGTTTGTAGCAGCTTTTCTAGGTGTGTCCCCACAATTGTGTATTGATAACTTGTAGCTTTAGTTTGCATGTCTTCAGTTTGAGAGAGATTCAAAGAACTGTACTCAAAGAATCAAACCTTAGGATCTTCATCTGTACCTGCACCTGATTTAGATGTGATCTGGTAGCTGGACTGCAATGATAATGCCATTGATTTCAGAGTTTTGGAGGAGAGGCTTGGCATATTTTGCATGTGAGAAGAGTGTTAGTTGATGTAGCCAGTAGGCAGATTGTGGAAGATTGTATTTTTCTCAGATGATTATATCCAATTTGGCATACTCTTTTTAAAATGTGACTTTGGTATTTCTTCCATCAAGAAGTGGATTCTATGTTCCCTCCCATTCAATCTGAGTGGAATTGGGACAATGGCAAAGTGACGCTGCATGACTTCCAAGTACAGGACATAAAAGATGATAGAGCTTCCACGTTATGATTCTTGGAACCCAGCCGCCACGCTGTGATAAAATCCAGTCAGCTACACAAAAAGGTTACATGTCTGTTCCAGCTGACAGCCCCAGCTAAAATCATTGCTGGCAGTTAGCATCAACTGCTAGACATGGGAGTGGGCTTCAGATGATACTATTTTTCAGCCTCTGAGTCTTCTCAGCTAAGGCCCCAGATATTGGAGCAGAAACAATCCATCCCTGCTGCGCTCTTCCAAATTCCTAACCCTAGTTCAGAATCTGTGAGCTAAATAAATGAGTTGTATGCCATTAAATTTGAATAGTTACTTAGATAGCAATAGTAACTCAAACAGTACTCTTTATTTCTAAGCCAGGTGGTAGCCAGACAGGTGGACTCTCCTATTACATGGCTCTGGCTGAGGAATCCCATCTCATGACTTTTGGAGATTATGTGTTTTTGTCTGGAAACATTTTGTTGTTGTTGTTAGGTGCTGTCAAGGGGTGTCTGACTCATAACTCTCCGAGAGTTTTCAATAGCTGATTGATTCAGGAGTGGATTGCCATTTCCTTCTCCCATTTTTTGTGATGCTGGGGATCGAACTCAGGGTCCATAGAGTGAAGCCCCTGGAAATACAACTGCCATGGAAACTTCATTATTGCTTGGAGAGGGAGTTTGTTACAGAGATATATCTGTGGAATATACTTAAAATAGCCTGCAGCCTTAGCCCTGTGGAATCAATCCGATCCCATCAGATCTCGGAAGCTAAGCAGGGTTGGGCCTGGTTAGTACCTGGATGGGAGACTGCCTGTCTCCCATCCTGTACTCCCAAGCTGTAGGCTTGGGAGAAGGACCTGGCAACCCCCTCCCAAAAATCAATCTGCCATTGAAAACCCTATGAACAGCAGAGAAGCACTGACAATAGTGTTTCCCCTGTTGTACAGAGGGTCGCTATGAGTCGGATACTGACTCAACAGCACCTAACAACAACAACATACTTAAAATGTCAATCAGTTCAATCCTCTTCAATCTTTCTACCTTTCTAACATACTTAAATATTGAAGAAGTCTCCAAACCCTGGAGATTCTTATGAGATCTCTATTTGAGATTTACTGACTGATACACTAATATTCTTTTGAGACAGGATTTTATACGGGCTTCCAGTTCTTCTCTAAGAACTTCTCTAAGAACTTTACAAAGAACTAAGGAAATCAGGAACTGAAATCATTTTACAAGTGTCAGTGGGTTGCCACACAAAGCTCTGGAGTTTCATATTTGTTTATAATTAGCCCTTGGGCTGGTTTAAAATGACAGGGATATACAACAGCATATACAGGCCACACATAATCAAAGATATATTAAGGAATCCCAGAAAAGCTGTGTTTAAGCATTTCAGGGCTCTTACCATCAGTGATTCACCTTACCTCAAATAACAGAGCTATTTCAAAAATGCTAGGCACATCTAAAGCTTTATCACCAAATTTTAGTTGAATGCATTTATTATGTGGACTGATTCATAATAATTTGTTACCTGATAGGAGTAAAACTAAGTCCAAGATAACAAGACAAAAGATACAAAATCAGAAAGAGGATTGTGTGCTTTTACTTCTCTCTCTCTAACTTTCCCTTTCCTAATGCATGCTTGCATTTTCAAGCCAGGGTCACCCTTTTATCCTCACTCCCTTCAATATTATGTAGTGATGTTGTCCTATCTTTGTTATATTTTGTCAATCTAGGAACTGAGATTTCTTTGTCCACTTATCTAAACTTGCCCCTATAATGTTATTTATTTCATTATGAATGCTTCTTATTCCTTTTTCTGTGACATTCTTTCTCTTTACTTCAGCCCAAGGTCAATGCCTCCCTAATTTCTGGATTGGTCTATTATTTATTTCACTCATTCAAGACAAATGGCAAACTTGTAGAAAAGATAAAGTCACATGCACTGAACAAAGAAGCTGGAGTGTGGGAATGGGGACAATCAGGTGGCATCTCATCTAGGATTTCTTTATAATATTGAATGTGGGAAGATGAAGGTTCTCAGAGAGCCAGAGGCTTTATTGCAGGGAAGACCTCTGAAACCCCTGTTTTATAATACAACCTCTACAGTCCTCCATTCTACCAGCTAAGCTACTTAAAGGGTACCCTTGTGTAATTACAAAGAAACTTTACTAGATAATCAGTTCTCCTTAGGTTTGGGATATTGTCAACTTTTTAAAAATTAATGTATTCCAAATGTCTACAATACTGCCTGGCATGTAGTAGGTGTTTAATTTAAAATTGTATTGAAGTTTTAAATGCAATTCACTTTCTCTCTGTGAGACAGCCCAATATAGTGAAAAGATCACTGGCTTTTTTTTTGACTGATCCTTTATCTGACATTAAACATCGGAATTACCTAAGATTTCAGGATGGACTACTTTCTCTTCTAAAACTATATTTTTTCCTGAGCTGATTCCATCCACTCCCATGCTTCAATTACCCTCTATAAGATAATGATTTCCATGTTTCTATTTCTACATCCAATTCCATATATTCAATTACCTACTTGACATCTCTGCTTGAATGAGTCACAGGCACCTCAGACTCATCATATTTAGAATTGAACTCATTTTATTTCCTCCATATCAGCCATTGAGATGAGCTGAATCACCCCTGTGGTGGTGTATATAGCATTGACTGTGGCTAATTTTATCCTTTTTATGTACCAGAATATTATTTCCGGTAGCAAACTGATGACAGATCCTTAACAATATTCCCCTTGCTTGTCTCATATACACTAACTCACCAGAAGTTAGAGACAAAAAGAAATGAACAACTCTCAGTCTCTATTTCCTCCTCCTGGGCATCACCCTCAAAAATTCCAAATTTAAGATCTGAACTGACTTAATTTTGAGTTTGTGGTCTCTTCAAGCTCTAAAAAGTAGAACAAGTTGATGAGGATTAGGAAGATCAGGATTGGAGTTATGATATGGTCTCTATTTAAATAGAAGTGTATATAAAAGGAATAGCTCACTATATGTTTGAATGAATTAAAGAAATATCAGGATCAAATGACAGCATCAGGACAGGATTTTTCAATATCAGTACCATTGACATTTTGGGCCAAATAATTCTATGAGTTGGAGGGAGGTGTGGACTTCTCTGTACATTGTATAATGTTTAGCAGCATCACTCGCCCCTACCCACTAGATGCCAGTAGCAATATTTTCCCAATTGTGGCAAACGAAATGTTTGAAAATATTGTTAAATGTCCCTTGAGTGACAAAAATGTCCCCAGTTGATAGCTGGTTGATTTAAGAGGGTTGCTTTATCAGCGACTGATCTGCAAAATCACATTAAAGAAAATTGAATAAATCTGGGTGGGGTGGCACATGCCTGTAATCCTAGCACTTGAGAGGGTAAGGAAGGAGGACCAATGCAAGTTTGAGTCCAGCCTGGGCTACATAGTGACTTCTAGGTCAGCCTAGGCTACATAGAGAGATCCTTCTCTAAAACAACAAAAATTAACTATTGAGATTATTACGGATTCTTCTGTCCATATAACTCATCTATTACACTAATGAGAAAAAATCTGGAAATTTTAGAATGAGCATGGATTATTATATAGTTACTATGAAAAGATACAAGATTATAAGACATATGGTATGGCTTACTCAAAAGCCAATAAATGACTATACTATATTTGCATAACATGAATTACCAAATTCTAAGAAATGAAGAAAATAAATAAAAGAATGGTATTTATTAGTTTAAAAGGATGTTTCAGAGGAAAACAGATATTTCTGCCACTTCACGATACCTAATGGAAAGGTGATGGGTTATATGAACTGCCTAAAATATATTGAAAGTCCTAAATGATGGCATTACCTTTGTTAGGTCACTACAGCCAATTTGAAAGGACTGTAGCAAAATACTAGTTCTATGGTAATGTTACTCAAAAGAGACTCATGCAAAGAAGACCCTCAAGGAAGTCCAGACAAAGGCTCCTATATTCTTAACCTCAGCTGGTCCAGCTGCCAAGGTCCCAAATAATCATGTTAGGTATCATTGTGGCACTGACTCCTAGGATGCCACATACTAGCCTTGGTCTTCACTGTCTATAATACTTGCTTTGCTGTGAGAGGGAACTGAATACCACTTTTAAATTAGATGTTACTATGAACAACTGGATGGTGATGATCTCACAATCTACCAGACTAAAATTAGCAACAGAGATGTATATGTCATCTGAGATCCTCCACTAGTAGAAAATGAAAAGTATCCCTGTGGGGAAAATTAGGTCTATTTGGAATGCCCAAAGTATATGGTACTCTAGGAAGGCAAGCATGTTTGAAAGTGTAGGCCTGCTTACAAACATTATCTGGGGTAGCTATCAGTTATGTTGCCCTGCATAAACCTTCCTATCTCAACCAATGTGGTAGAGCACAGATATAGAGCATGGTGATCTAAGAGAAGAGCTTTCTATGTCTTTTAGATTATTGACTCTTCCATGATAGTGTATTGAAAATGTTTTGGACTATTAGGCACAGATGGAATATACTTTATACTTCAGCAAAAATATATGAGTACATACCAACACACATGCACATGTGTGCACACACATAAGTATCCAGCTGAAAGAAGTTTCATGAAATTGTTATTTTTATAAATGCCACATATTTTTATGTTTCTTACTCTACCTTACTGTGCTTCACTTTATAAAAACACTTTGTGACTCACTGAACTTCATAATGTAATGGTTTATGATCTATAGTTTGAAAAATAGTCTTCCAATACAATTAACCCCCACACGTCTGTCAGTTTGCAGCACTGTGGGGGCTTGCCTGTTGCGATGAGGCTGAGAGCTCTGCCACTATAACCTCGGACATGAGCAAGATTACCCATGGTGGACAGGTTTTCAGCTGAGCTTCCAGACTAAGATAGACTAGGGAGTAGGACCTGGTGAGCCACTCCCGAAACAACTAGCCATTCAAAACCCTATGGATAGCAAATAAACACTGTCAGATATAGTGCCGGAAAATGAGGCCCCCAGGTTGGAAGGCACTCAAAACACTACTGGGGAAGAGCTGCCTCCTCCAAATAGTCTACTGTGATGAAGGAAATGGAGTAAAACCCCAGGGTGCTCAACTTGCTGATGTGGCAAGACTAAAAATGAGGAGAAACAACTGTAAACATCCATTAATAATTGGAACATGGAATGTACGTAGTATGAATCTAGGAAAACTAGAAATCATTAAAAAAGAAATGGAGTGCATAAACATTGACATTCTAGGCATCAGTGACCTCAAATGGACTGGCATAGGTCATTTTGAGTCACACAATCATATGGTCTACTATGCTGGGAATGATAAACTAAAGTGAAATGGGGTTGCATTCATCATCAAAAAAGACTTTTCAAGATCCGTCATGAAATACAATGTTGTCAGTGATAGAAAAATATCCACATGCCTACAAGGAAGGACAGTTAATATGACTATTATTCAAATTTATGCACCCACCACTAAGGCCACAAATGAAGAAAGACTTCTATCAGGTTCTGCAATCTGAAATAGATCAAACATGCAATCAAGACATACTGATAATCACTGGTGACTGGAATGCAAAGGTTGGAAACAAAGAAGAAGGCCCAGTAGTTGGAAAATTTGGTTTTGGTGACAGAAAAGAAGCTGGAGATTGCATGATAGAATTTTGTCAGACCAATGACCTTTCCATTGCAAATACATTTTTTCAACATCATAAACGGAGACTATACACATGTACTTCACCAGATGGAACATACAGGAATCAAATTGACTACATATGTGGAAAGAGACGATGGAAAAGCTCTGTACAAAATGTCAAAACAAGACCAGGTGCTGACTGTGGGTCAAACCATCAGCTTCTCATATGCAAGTTCAAACTGAAGCTGAAGAAAATTAGAACCAGTATATGAGAGCCATGGTTTGACCTTGAGTATATCCCACCTGAGTTCAGAGACCACCTCAAAAATAGGTTTAATGCATTAGACACAAATGATAGGAGACCAGAAGAGTTGTAGCATGACATAGAAAAACTATCACTCAAGAAGGAAGCAAAAAGTTCTTAAAAAGACAAGAAAAAAAGAAAAGACCAAATTACATGTCAAAAGAGACACTGGACCTTGCCCTTGAATGTCGAGCAGCTAAAGCAAAAGGAAGACATGATGAAGTTAAGGAACTAAACAGAAGATTTCAGAAGGCAGCTCGAGAAGACAAAAACAAATATTATAATGACATGTGC
>VMDO01041805.1:0-10951 GCA_007922755.1 Pedetes capensis
TTGTGTTTTCTAATGTGGATTTTAATTTGAACTGAGAAACTGTGCACAAAAAGATTTTTTTAAATGTTCATTTTTATATTTGCTTGTTTTTTGACTTGCAGTTAACTCTTTATTGTGACTGAAATTTATTTCAGGTATTATGTGTGGTGAAGATATAAATTGAATTTATTCCCAGATACCTTAAGTATTTTCCAGTTCATTTTACTGATTAATTTCTCCTTTTGGCTGCTGATTTATGGTGTTACCTTCATGATGCATTATGTGACTATGTGTTAATGATACATAGATTTAGTGATCTGTCAAGGAATTATTGTATCCACTTAAAAGGGCTTTTAACTATTGAAACTTTATGATGCATATTAAAGTACATTTATTTTGAATTTTTTCTTCCATTGGAAAGGGAATAGAAGGGAACTGGAATCATTTTCTAATGGAAAAAATATATGAAACAATGGTTTTAAAATAGCAGACAGCAGATAGTGCAGGACGGTGATCCCTGAGAGAGGGTAAACAAACAAAGTGAACCATGTGGCTTTCCTAGATTGCTGCTAAGAGAGAATTTCCTGGCAACAGTGCAGGGAGGAGGAACCCAAGTGAAGTCTGATCATTTCCCTGAGTTTAGTTTTCAAAACAAAGTACCAAGAGAGAGAGTACTCAAAGAGATTTTCCAAAGATCTGCATAGGGTCCCCTTGACTCTTCAGCTGAGAGCTGATCCACTCATGTGGATAATAGATACAATAAAAGCCAGGTGAAAGAACAACCTAAAAACAGCAAAGGGAAAAATTTGTGGTTAGGAATAGTTTGTGCTCCTGCTGTTGTTGTTAGGTGCTTTTGAGTGGGTGTCCGACTCATAGCGACCCTACGTAAAACAGGGGAAATAGTATTGTTAGTGCTTCTCTGATATTTATAGGGTTTTCAATGACTGGTTGATTTTTGGGAGTGGGTTGCTGGGTCCTTCTCCCAAGCCTACAGCACTTGGTGTTCTCAGGCTGTCTCCCATCCAAGTACTAACCGGGCCTGACCCTGCTTAGCTTCTGAGATCTGGTAAGATTAGACACTACTATGGTACAGCTGCAGGTGGTGCTCCCATTAGCCAGGGGAAAACACTGCATAATGCATGGGGCATTGAATAATCACGTGAGTATTAATTGAGTAATGAGTCAAAATTAGACCTATCCAAAAGACTATTCAGATCCCTTCTAAGAAAGCTTAAAATGAAGCTTCAAAATAAAGTGTTTCCACCAGGCATGGTGGCACATGCCCTTAATCCCAGTCCTTGGGAGGCTAAGGCAGGAGGACCACAAGTCTGATACCAGCCTGGGCTACATAGAATTTGAAGCCAGCCTGGGCTAAACAGTGAGACCCTGTCTCAAGAAAGAATGAATGAATAGTTTCTAAGTAACTTACCTACATCCTAGAACAAAGCCCAAGAATTTTTTTAGAAACACAAAAACATAAAATCACCAACAAGGTAAACACAAATGTCTAGCAATCAATAAAAAATGCTCAAACATGCAAAGTGCCAGGGAATTGTGACACAAAATAAGGAGGAAAAACACCCCATCAAAACATATCCACACATGATAGGGAAGATAGAATTAATATACAAGAATATTGAAACAATTATACTTCATATATCATAGAAGATAATTAAGCATATTAAGTAGAGAGATGGAAGAAATAGAAAAGACTCAAATGTAATTCTAGAGATAAAACTACAATATTTTAGATGAAAAATGTGTATGATTAATGGTACATGGGAAGAAAAAAATTGATGAACTTGAAGATATAACAATAGTAACTATTCAAAATGAAATTGTTTTTATTAGGTGAGATAGACTGAGAAAAAAACTAAAAAGATATGACAGTGAGATGTGGGGCAATGTTGAGTGATTTAATATGTGTGTAAGTGGGATCTTCAAAGGAGAAGAAGGAGAAAGACAAAAAGAATTAAAAGAAGTAAAAATAAAATGTACAATTATGATTGTAGGGAAAATTGGGAGGAAATTGGCAAAACTCCCAAACTGGGAAAACAGCTTTTGAATATCTGGTTTGTAAGTTAGAAATCTAGGGAAAATGAAAGTAATTTGGTTGCACATTTGTACAAAACCCTTCCTGATTGGACAATTGGACTGAAAGCTGATTGGACAATTGGACTGAAAGCTGATTGGCTCAGGCCATTCCATGGGCAAGCTATATAAGGAGCTGTGCTGCGGCAGCTCAACCCTTTTTTCCGCCTCTTCGCCTTTTTGCCCACACCATCGGCTAAGCAAGACCTTCTCACCTGTTCCTGCCCGGACCACCGATGAGGAAACACCTCTCCCAGTCTTCTACCTCCGACCTTTGGTGAGGAAAGAACGCTCTCCTGTCGCAATCATCAACAAGGAAAGAACTTGCTCTCTGTCTGATCACAGACGAAGCAACAGCTGTCTCCTCGTGACCACCAAGACGACCAACACAGGTGTTTGCCCCTGGAAGGCAAAAGCGCCTGAGGCTTTTCCTTTCTCCCATCTCCTCCGGGGTCTCCAGGGCCGCAGGAGTCTGTGCCCCTTGCCTGAGGGTCCCGAGTGAATTGTGTTTAGTATCTGTGTGCTCAGCAGTGCTGCCTGTCTGAACCTCCAGGCCGGACCGGAGGTGTGTGCCCCACAATGATGAAAACTATAAATCCATAAGTATAAGAAACTGAATTTTAGATGTAAGAAACATGAAGAAAACTACACAGAATTATAATAAAATTGCTAGAAACTTGTGATTTTTTTTCTCATTATCAACTGTTCTTTTTTGTTATTCAAGTAATAACTAATAATTGTATAAAAGTCTGAAAATTCAAATAAGCAGGAAACAAAACTAATTATAATTTTCATTAGCTCTGACAGATGTATAAGAAAGATAGTACTTTTGTACATTTTTATTGATCTGCAATGAATTCGCTCATTAATTATAATTTTTCAATTGATCATTTTGGAATTTGAAAGAAAATATTATGTTGTCTCCAAGTAATTGTAATTTTTCATTTCATTCATTAAAATATTATTTGTCTTTTTTATTTTATAAACATCTGTTTATGAAAGCTATAATGATTAGAATTTAAAGAAAATGTTCTTGACCCTTTTTTGCCAAGCTAAAAAATTTAGGGATATGTTCTTTCTCTACTCTTGGGTAAACATCATAAAAGAAGCTTTTTATTTTGCATACATAATCTTTAAAAAAATTGGTGATTTTCTCTCCCTGATTTCTTCCTGTGTCTTCTTTTTCATACATCTGTCACCTCTTTATGTTTGTTTTAGTTTCTTGTTTCTGGTATAACAAATTATCACATACTTAGTGACTTAATATAAATTTATTCTCTGTAGTTCTAGAAGTCAAAATTAGAAAACCATCCACACTGGGTATGGGTGAGAGTTGGAATATGGACCATCCTGGGGCAAAATTTCCTTTATCTGAAAACCTGTGAAACCAAACAAATTGTCTGCTTCCAAAAGACAATGGTGAGACAGACATAAGATAAGTATTCCCTTCTAAAAGGGAGAAATTGGAAGGTTAAAAGGGGATTGCAGGTACCAAACAAGTTCAAAATTCGGTAGGGCAAATTCCATTAGATTTCAGGGCCTGAGAATAATTCTCTGAGACTCCCGTGCCCTTTTTTCTCAGCCCATTGTCCCCTCGGCCCTAGGTGATGGCCCCACTTTGTTGGCCCTGAATTGTGGTCCTGTCCTCTGGAACTGAGGAGGTCCCATCTGCTCAGGACAATGCATCTGTGGCTCTACCTTCAGAGTAATTCCTCCTTCATTTTATCCTATCTTTGTCCTTTTCATCTTAGGCTGGCAGTGTTTCTGCTGGTATAAAGTTCTGAAAAACATGATTGGTCTCCTAGATAATAGAGTTCTTAACAGAGCTTTCCTGGATACCTACGTTTGTATCCCTGATGTTTGCTGAGATGTTGGGTTGTGCCCACAAGTCACACACATAATCTTAGCAAACAGTTGTCTATCCCTTGGTGTGGTTTTTTAGAGAATGCTGTCTGGATAGGATGAGAATTCTCTGAATCTTCAAGTACTAATTCCTTTGTGCTTAATAATTCATTCTTCAATTTATCTTTCTTATCAATTTTTACTATAAGCAGCAAGGAAAAAGCAGGCTGCACCTTCCACATTTGCTTAGAAATTCCACCTGCTAAAATATCCAAGTTCATTGCTAATAAGTTTTACCTTCCACCCAACAATGGAACACATTTCAGCTAAGTCTTCTACCACTTTATAACAAGGACTGCCTTTTCACCAGTGCCCAGTAATATGCTCCTCATTTCCATTTGATATCTCACTGGAAGAATACATTCATATTTCTAGCAACATTCTGTTTATAATAAGAAATGTATTCTCTAAAATGTTAGAAACTTTCTCCACTACTATTCTCTCTTCTTTTTAAGCCCTTATCAGAATTTCCAAGAATGACTATATTTCTACCAATATTCTCTTAAAGGCAATGGTTTTTAAAAAAAAACCCTTGAAAACCTTAGTTAATATCATAAATAATGAAAAATATTGACAGTTTTATCTTTAAGATTTGGTTAATAAAGTAATATCTGTTTTTGCTAATTCAACTCAAAATTTAACTAGAGGTCCTAGTTAGTACCCTAAGGAAAGGAAAAAGAAAAAAAAGCACAAAAATGAAATAAGGAATTAAATATGCTTTAATTACATCTGCATGATTACATAGTCATATATATATTAAATAAATTTATATAAAATTTATAAAATTTATAAAATTTATATAAATATATAAATAACTTATAAATTAAGGACCTTACAAAACAAAACTAATGCAACTACAAGTATTAAGTGAACTTAACAAGCCATAGAATACAAGATCAATATACAAACATTTATTGTATTTCTATTTACTTGCAACAAATATTTAAAAATACCATTGTTAAACCGAGTGTGGTGGTGCATACCTGTAATCTCAGAAACTCAGGAGGTGGGGGAAGGAGGATTGCAAATTGAGGCCAAAGGCAGCCTGCATAACTTAGTGAGACTCTGTCTCAAAATAAGAAGTGAAAAGAAAATGGGATTGGGGTGCTTGCAAAGTGTGTGTGAGGTCCTGGGTTCAGCCCCTAAGTACTGAGAAAAAAAATACCAGTTATAATAGTATAAAAATACAATATACATAAAAATGAATTTAACAAAAAAGTGGAAGACATCTATGCTGTAACCTGTAAAACATTGTTGACATAAATTTAAAAAGCATCATTATTGGAGGAAGACTCATTAACAACCTGCATTATGCACATGAAACAACTCTGCTTGCTGAAAGTGAAGGAGATTTGAAACATTTACTGATGAAGATCAAAGAACACAACCTTCAGTATGGATTGCACCTCAACATCAACAAAACAAAAATCCTTACAACTGGGTCAGTACGCAACTTCATGATAAATACAGAAAAGACTGAGGTTGTCCAAGATTTTGCTTTACTTGGTTCTTCTAATCAACACCCACAGAAGCAGCAGTCAAGAAATCAAAAGATGCATTGCTTTGGGAAAAGCTATCGTAAATGATCTCTTTAAAGTATTGAAAAGATGTCACATTGAAGAGGAGGGTATGCCTGAATCATGCCACGGTATTTTGAGTCACATCATATGGTTGTGAAACCTGGACAATGAATAAGGGAGACAGAAGAATTGATGCATTTGAATTATGGTGCTGGAGATGAATACTGAATATACCATGTACTGCCAAAAGAGCCAACAGATCTGTCCTAGAAGTGCAACCAGAGTGCTCCTTGGAAACAAGGATGGCTAGTCTGCATCTCATGTGTTTTGGACATGTTGTCAGGAGGGACCAATCCCTGGAGAAGGACATCATGTTTAGGAGAGGGGCAGGTCAATGAAAAAAAGGAAAACCCTCAACTAGATGGATTGACCCAGTGTCTGCAACAATGGGCTTAAACATAAAAAAGATCGTGTGCCTGGCACAGAATCGGGGAGTGTTTCCATCTGTTGTATACAGGGTCTATATGAGTTGGATTCAACTAGATGACACCTAACAACAACAAATAGATGAAAAGAGATGTTATATACATTGATAAGAAAACTAAATATTGTTAAGATGTCGTGGTGGTCCATGCTTGTAATCCCAGCAGTTGGGAGACTGAAGCAGGAGGGATGTGAGTTCAAGACTACATAGCAAAACCCTGCTTCAAAAAAATGTCAATTTCTTTCAAACTGAATTATAGATTTAATACAGTTTTTACAAAATGTGGCACTGGGGATTGAACTCAGGGCCTTGCACAGGCTAGGTAAGTGCTCTACAACTGAGCTACATTTCTAGCCCAATGTGGTCTTAATCATAATACAAATGATATTTTCTGGTTTGTGTAAAAATTGACAAGCCGATTCTAAAACTTACATAAAAATGAAATGGACCTAGACTAGCAAAAACAATTTTGAAAAAAGAATAAAGTTGAAGGACGTAAACTATTTGATTTCAAAATTTACTATAAAGTTTATAAGGTGTGGCATTAGTATGTTGTTGTTGTTGTTGTTAGGTGCCATCGAATCAGTATCCGACTCATACCGACCCTCTGTACAACAGGGGAAACACTATTGTCAGTGCTTCTCTGCTGTTTATAGGTTTTCAATGGCAGATTGATTTTTGGGAGGGGGTTGCCAGGTCCTTCTCCCAATGTGGCATTAGTATAGGGCTAGATAAATAGATCAATACAATATAATAGAGTCCAGAAATAGACTCATACCTACTCAGGAAATTGAATTTCAATAAAAGCACAACATTTACTTAATAAAGAAAGTCAAGCATTTGTAATAAATTTTGTTTGAATAACTAGATATCTGGATGGAATAAAATGAACCACAACATATACTATGCACAAAAATTAATTTGAGATGTTCATGGACTTTTTAAACATGAAAGCTAAAGTTACACAGCTTCTACAAGAAAACAGGAATTTACCTTCTCAACTTTAGGCTAGACAAAGATTTCGCAGTGAAGACAAAATACTTACTATAAACACAGGAAATTAACACAGTGATTTCTGTTAAAATTAGAATTTTCTGCTAATCGAAAGACACCTTGAAAAGATAATCCACAGACTGGGAGAATACAATCATAATCCATTTCTGCCAGTATTGTCTGGAGTGAAAATGGCCCAGCCCAAGAGCCCTGGCAGTGGGAGAAAGAGCTCACTTCCTAAGACTATTACCCAATTCAGTAACAGGAGCCCACAGGTAAATCTACATATCCATATTTCCTGGCTTTTGTTTAATCTTTTCTGTAAGTTGTGACACTGCCCTGGGCAAGGTGGAGACAAACTGAGAGTTTGCCTCACCCCAGGTTTGACCAAAACTATAAATAAATTAATTTTCTTCCTATTTTTATACATATTATATCATGTTTTCTTAATGCAAGCTAGCATTCAGACCCATAGCCAAGGTTTGGGGGCTTGGCTGGGGGCTCTGATAGCACACACCCCCCCATATACACGTAAATATACAAATATTCTTTTCCAGTACTCCATTAATTATCTACTCTGCATTGCCTTTGCAACTTATTTCTTTCTTCTGTCTCATTCAGTCAACCTCGCAAAACATTTTCCTCCACTCTAGTTACTTTTCAAGGGCTTTTCAAGCCCTCTCTTCTTCCTTTTGTAAGTCTTTTTTATATCCTTAACATCTGAAATTGTGGACAATTTCTTACTATTAGATGATCACATACTTCAAACCCAGAAAATGACGGGCAAAATTTCTTTACTTTTCCCCTTTAAGTGGGTTTCTATTCCTTGGAGGCACATGAGAAAACTCACTTTCCTAACAATTTCCTTTGTGTTTGCTCTGCTACCTCAGTGCCCTCATCCCCAGTACTCTGCATCTTCTTTTTACAAATTTCGTCCTCTTTTGACAGAATATTTTATATAAGAAGCAGGTGTGGGAAATGAAGCTAGAACAAGAATAAGGTCAGTTATGGTAAGGACTTTGGACTTTGCTCTTTACTCAATATATTCTAAAGTTTATTATTTTATTTTATTTTTACAGTAGGAGAGGGTTGGGCCCATGGTGTTGCACATATTTTTGCAAGCACTCTACCACTGAGCTGCACCTCCAGCCCCTTTTCTACTTTTTACCTTGAAACAAAGTCTCCCTAAATTACACAGACTGCCCCAGGCCTTGAATCTGTGAGCCTCCTGCCTCCACCTCCCGAGTTGCTGAGATTACAGGTATGAGCCACCACACCCAGTTTAAAGTTTATTTTTTAGAACAACAGATTAATGAAAAATTAATAGGTACATAAAAAAGAATATAGGGTTAAAAAGCAAGATTTCTACAAGAAACAATCTGATTAGAAAATGAGCAAAAGGCATGAACAGACATTTACACTGAAGAGGATATGCAGATAACAAATAAGCACATGAAAAGATGTTTAATATTATTAGCCACCAGGGAAGTACAAATTTAAATAACAATGAGGTAACACTGTGTACTTATCTGAATGGTTAACTTAAGCAACAGTGACACCATTGAGTGCTGTGTAGAAGCTAGATCTTTCATACATTGCTGCTGGGAATGTAAGATGGTATGGCCACTCCAGAGAACAGTCTGGCAAATCCTTAAAAAACTAGACATACAACTACCTATCATTCACCGTTTGCATTCTTGGGCATTTACACTGTAGAAATAAAAATTTACGTTCAGACAATTACCTGTCCACAATTGTTTATACCAGCTTTATTTGTAAGAGACTGAAGTGGAAACAACCCAAATGTCTTTCAACAGGTAAATGATTAAATGAGTCATATTACATTTATATAACATTCTTAAAATAAGGGGATAACAGTATTGGAGAAAAAAATTAATGGTTTCCAGGGGTTAGGAATAGGAGAAGGGGCGGGAGTGGCTGTAAGGAAATAGCAGGACACAGCTTTGTGGTGATGCAACTATTCAATATGTTGACTGTGATGGTAGTTACAGGAATCTGCACATGGGATAAAATTGTACAAGTCTACTTACACATAAACACAAATGTATATAAAACTAGGGACATTTGTGCTGGGCAGGTGGTAGGTCAGTGTTAGAGCACTTGCCTATGATGTGTGAGGCCCTAGGTTCAAGCCTTAGCACTGAAAAAAAAAAAAAAGACCTGGGGAAATCTGAATAAGGTCTATAAGTTGTGCCAATATCATTTCATTTCATTGTGTGTGTATATGCGAGGTGCTATGGATGGAACCCAGGGCCTTACACATGCTAGGCAGGTGTTCTACCACTGAGCTACATCCCCAGCCTGATATTGTACTATACTTGTACTCTATTTGTGCAAAATGGTGTCACCAGGGAAAATATAAGGCTTTCCTGTACATTGTTTGAAATTTCCTGTGAAGGTATAGTTACTTTAAAATGAAAAGTTTTTGCCGGGCGCTGTGGTGCACACCTGTAATCCCAGCGGCTGGGGAGGTGGAGGTGGGAGGATCGCAAGTTCAAGACCAGAGGCAGTCTGCGTAACTTAGCAAGACCCTGTCTCAAAAAGTAAAAAAATGGGCTGTGGGGGCACAGCTCAGTGGTCCAGCACTTGCAAAGCACGCAGGTGCAAGGCCCTGGATTCAACCCCCAGTCCCGCCAAAAAAAAAAAAAAGTGTTTAAAATCCAACATAGAACATAAGTAATATGTCGTGGTTGCCCGATGGAAGCATAATGTGAGCCACATATTTAAAGTACAAGAATTTTCTGGTATCCATATTTAAACATAAAACAAACATACAATTTATAATGTATTTGACTTAATCCTATATTCTCAGAATATCATCATTTCAACATATAATCAATATGAGCAGTTATTAGTGAGAAATTTTACATTCTTTTTTTCATACCAAGTCTTCAAAATTTGGTGTGCATTTTACACTTACAGTACATGTAGCGTGGACTGGCTACATTTCAGGGGCTCAACAGCCACATGTGAATAGTGATTACTGTATTGGACAGAACAAATCTGAGGGATGAGGGCACATTCTTAACCAAATCTTGAAACTCAGGAACCACAGAACACAACACAGATAGATATTTTGAGTATATTTTGGGACAAACATTACTATAAAAAAGTTAAATGAAATGTGAAATAAATGAATATGCATAATATAGTGGCAGAGAGTCAATATCTAGCACAAAGATCTCCTATAATTGGACAATAAGGGTAGTCAAAGGCAATGAATAAACAATGGACAGAAGATCAAATACAAAGACCCAATAAATAAACAAGAAGGTGCAAATTCAATTAACAATGAGATTTTATTTTATACCTATCAAATTAACAAAAGTTAAAAAAATCAATAATAACTATTGCTGTCAAGAACTCAAGATTCTCTCATGCATTTCTTGTTCTGAAAAGTGACCTGGAAATGTCTCTTAAATTAAAAAGTGTGCATGCCTTTTGACTGCATGCCCCAGGCTTGGAAATCTCTTCCTTAGAAATAAATTCACAGTATATAATGATATCAGCATAAAGATGTTTATTGCTATGTGGTTCATAGAGGTAAAACATTGGAAACAAATGTAATCAGAAAGGGAATGGTTGAATACACTATGTTCATCAACTATGGACTATTATCCAGCCATTAAAAAACAAACAAACAAACATGGGTCTGAGGAGGTAGCTCAGTGGTAGAGTACATAACATATATAAGGCCTTGGGTTTGATCCTCAGCATGGATGAAAAGGAAGGAAGGAAGGAAGGAAAGAAAAGAAAGAAAGAAAGAAAAGAAAGACCAAGAGTATCACTTGATTTGGAGGGATTTTAATAGGAATATTAACAAAAAAGCACACACAAAAACAACTGTGTAATAGGGTCTACTTTCATGAAATAAATTATGATAAATACGCATATGTATGTAAGAGTGATTACATAAACTTGGTAAGAAATATAGGATACAGAGTATGTAGTCAACATGGCA